>PVHX01005039.1:0-117293 GCA_004024805.1 Geosciurus inauris | reverse complement strand
TTTGTTCAACTAGAGATGTTATTTATTCTCCTGGTCTCAAACACTTTCAATGGAGATGACTTCCACATTTGTATCTCAAGTACAATTTATGTCTAAGTTGCAGCATCATGTATCAACATCCTCTTGAAAGTCTGATATCTGAAACATAACATATCCCAAACTGAACTTCTGCTAGTCCTTGCCAAGCCTGCCTGCTTCCCCAACACGCTCAATCTCGATTTATGGCAATGACAGCTGCCAAGACTCCTAGGCCAGAGGTCTTAGAGACATCCTTGGCTCCTATTTTACTCCCACATTCCACAGCTAATATTTTAGGGAAGTATCAATTTTGTTGTTATTGTTCCACATTGAAAATATAGCCAGAAAACAAGTAAGCAACAGGTAAAAAAATGGGCTGAGGATGTGGCTCCATGGTAGAGTCCTTGGCTAGTGTGTGTGTACAAGGCCCTGGGTTCAATTCCTAGCATCTAAAAAAAAAACTGACAAAGACCAAAACTAACTTTTAAAAAGAATGAAAAGGATATTAAAGTCTTAAGAAGACTAGACAATAAAAAAGAGAGAAAACTCAAATTGCTGATATCAGGAATGAGTTGCTAAATATTTTGTAGACACTAAAAAATGATCAGTAATGTATTCTGCATGACTCTGTCAAAGTATGAGAAAAGAAAAAAAATGACAAATTCCTTGAAAAACACATATTACCAAAACTGGCTAGAAATTGAACACCTCGCAAAAATCTTTCCATAATGAACTCTTCAGAACACTTCAGGTATAGTTTTATTCACCAATGAATCCTTTCAAAATGCCATCTTTTCTTTTTTCTTTTCTTTTCTTTTTTTTTTTTTTTGCAGAACTGGGTATTGGACACAAGAGGCATCTACCACAGAGCTACATCCTCAGCCTTTTGGTTTTTTATTCTGAGATACAGTTTCTCTAAATTACCCATGCTGACCTTGAACTTGAGAACCTCTTGCCTCTGCCTCTCAAAATACTGGGATTACAGGCATGCGACCTGGTGCCCTGCCATAACACCAATTTCATACATACTCTTAAAATCCTGGTTTATTTTTTTTAAGTTAATATGTCTTGAAGCCCAAATCTCACAAAGACATTGTCAAAAAGGAAATAAGTACACCCTTCATAAACATAATTTCAAAAATTAAATGCTACATTTTGTCAAATGCTTTCTTTCAATCTTGTATGAATGTCTGGTTAATGCTATTAGTCAAGAAAAATAAAGTCATAACAATTGGAAAGAAAGACATAAACATACCATTATTCACAGACAACATGATTATGTCTATAAAGGAACTTGCAGAAATACATAACATTTACAAAGACACTTGATAAAAGGTTGATATATAAAGTGTTCTTATATACCAACAAAAACATAAGACTATTTTATAAAGATCCTTTTCATAATAGTCTTAAAACACCTATATTTTGGAACAATTTAATGAAAAATATGCAAGCTTTATATAATAAAAACAAAATTTTGAGAGAAATTAAAGATGGCCTAAATAAATGCAGGTATATATCATGCTCATGAACTGAATCACTCAATATTGTTAAGGTACCAATTTTCCCCAAGTCACACTTCAGGTTTAATGCAATTTCAATCAAAATGCAAACAGTTTTTCTGTGGAAATGCACAGGCTAATTATAAAATTTACATAGAAATGCAAAGGGCAAAATATAGCCTGGGAGAAGGTTAGGAAGAAAAACAGCTGAATGACTTGAACTGCCAGAAGAATATTCAGTGTAATTATAAAAAACTGTAACTTAGTGAGATATTTATTTGTATAAACAAATGGTCTAATAGATAAGAATAGGGAGTCCAGAAACAGAACCAAGCATAGCACTATGTGATTCATGACAAAGGAGACAAAACACTACTGTTTGAAAAGAATATTGTTCTCTATAAAAGGAGGTGGATGTAGGGGAAAGGAGGACTATCACTAGCTATCACTAGACCCCACACCATCTTACCAACATGAGAACATACTCTAGCAAGTTTCCCCTTCTCCATTAGTGACCATCAATGAAAATTATGAATCTTGACCTTTATTTCAGTCCATAAACAAAAATTCAGTTGTGAACGGAGTGTTAAATATAAATGCCAGTTAAAACATTACCTTGAGGTAGATATTTCCTAAAATAGTGCATAAAAATAAATAACTATAATTAGACTTCTTGAAAATTAAGAAAACTTAAAATCACAACAGTAAAGGAGTAAAACACAAAACACAGAACAGATGTTTTCAGTAAATGGATATAACAGAGGACTCTGTATTAGCTTTCTATTGCTACCATAGCAAATTGCCAAATACCACACACCATTCTCCCCTCTCTTCTGCCTTCCTTTTCCATTTTGAAGGATTCCTAATTGAGTATACCTCAATAACCCAGAATAATCTTTCCAACTCAAGGCCCTTAACCTTAATCACATCTACAAAGTCCCTTTTGAAGTAACATAGTCACAATTACTTGAGAGTTGGATGTACACAGTTTCATCAGCCTACAGATTACTATCTAGAGTATAAACATAACTTTTACAAATTGATATGGAACATCTTCTTCCATAGCATTATCATGTTCCAATATACTATATAACTGAATTATTAAGTCTTTCTCTACTCATTATGAACTACCCTTTCCATGAAAGCAGAGATCTTGTATTTGAAGAACACTACACTCACATGTGTGGAATAAATAAATTGAATGAATTAAACAAACGGCTCAGTCTGAGATGTGTTTCTGTTTATTGCTTAGTAACGATCTCAGAGACAAATGATAGGGCTTACTTCAAATATTCTCAATATCTAGCCGTTTCCCAAAGGAAATAGACTAGAATTCCTAACTGAGTAGTTCTTATCACTCAGTAACAACCTACTTGGTCAAAGACTATACTTGTACAAAAAGAATAAGTGGCTTTTTCTTATTGCATACAAGAGTCAGCATAGAAGGCCTGATTGCTTTCTTTAGAAGGATGTTTTTAATAGGGTTAGCCCTTGGCTGATCTGGTAACTTGAATTTCAAGAGTGTTCTCAGGTATTATGGTTTAGATGTTAGGTATCCCCCAAATGCTTTTCTGTGAGACAATGCAAGAAAGTTTAGAGGAGAAATGATTGGCTTATGAAAGTTTTAACCCAATCAGAGAAATAATCCTTTGATGAGATTAACAGAGTGGTAACTGAATGAAGGTAGGGCATGGCTGGAGGAGGTGGGTTCCTAGAGGTGTGCCTTTGGGGTATATATTTTGTACCTGGACAGTGCTCTCTCTCTCTCTCTTTCTTTCTGCTTCCTAATAATCACGTGAGTCATTTCCCTCCACCATACTCTTCCACCATGATGTTCTGCCTCATTTCAAGCCCCAAGGAATGAAGCCAGCTGTCTACGGACTGAGAACTCTGAAACTGTGAGCCCCAAATAAAGTTTTCCTCCTCTATAATTGTTCTGGCTGGATCTTTTAGTCACAACAGTGAAAAGGCTGACTAAAACTTCATGGTACTCTAACTGGTAAATGTGTTTTAGATGTCTAGACTGTGTAATTAATGTATGTGATTCACGTAAAATACCCACTTTCCTTCTGGGAGTCTGGAATTTTGTTACATGCTAGGATGAGGTTGCCTTTGTGACTATCTATCCATAAAAATCCTGGGACCTTCCCAGCACCTATGGAGGCTGAGACAGAAGAATTACAAGTTCAAAGCCAGTTCAGCAACTTAGTGAGGCCCTAAGTTATTTAGCAAGACTCTGTCTCAAAATAAAAGAAATAAAAAGGGCTAAAGATGTAGCTCAGTGATCAAGTGCCCCTGGTTCAATCCCTGGTAGAAAGAAAAGAAAAAAAAAATCCTGGAGCCTGAGTTCCTAATGAACTTCCTTGATAGACAATATTTCACATGTACTGTCATAATATGATGCTGGAAGAGTTAAGCTTGTCTTGTGTGACATGGAAAAGGGCTGTTGGATGGTTGCATTTGGGTTCCTCTGGACTTTGTCCTGTGTCCTTTCCCTTTGCAGATTTTGCTTTGTCCGTTTTGCTGCAGTAAGTCTTAGCCATTGAATACATCTGTATGATGAGTCCTATGAGTCCTTCTAGCAAAACACCATACCTGGGGCTGGTCTTTGGGACTCCAATACACTCACCATAAACAAATGAAATAGTAGAAAATTCATAACAAATTCTTCTCATTTTGCATAGTGTTCAGAAAATAAAATGTCCAGTTTAGAATGGAATAGGGAGACTGTGATACCTGAACTCACTCCTTAGAGAGACACGATAGCAATGAGGACAGGACTTGGGTGTTCAGAATGAATAGAATGTATTCTATTAAACCCAGTATTAATGCCTAAATTGCTCCAAAAATTTTTTAAATGAACTTTATAAGAAAAAATAGACAATATCTAAGCTGCTTCTGATCATCAGTACTAGTACCCACAGAGACCAGGAATATACTGTAAGTGAGGTGGATCTGTTGTTGAGACCTAAGGCAAAGTGGAATACACCTTCCCAGACTACAAGAGATGACAGCTGTCCAGCAATGGCTGACTGTGAGCCTGCAGGAACAGGAGGCTGGTGGTGCCAGGACATTTTAATTTTTTAAGAAAAGTCATAAAAGCAAATTCTTAGGTAAAGTCTCCTAATGTTCAAATCTTGTCAACAAACAAAAATAATTTAAAAGTATTAAATAATGAAAAACCAACTTATAAAGAAGGTCTACCCATTTAGAATCTTTCACCGGAAATGTGAAAATTCACAAATCTATATATTTAATCCATTTCATAATGCTTCAACAAAAGAAGAGAAATATAAAACAACTTTCCATTGAAAGGCATTGCAAAGATCTGGGATCATTACAGAACATAATCTTAGCAGTGGTTCGCTTTCAGGTAATACAACTAAAAGAGTTCAAGAGCAATAGCAAATTACATCAAAGCTGACAACATCATTTGAATAAATTAACAAGACCAGAGTATCTACTATTGCCTTCCCTAGAATGTCACCTTTTCCTTTCATACAGATGCAAATAATAAATTCTGCATTTCTTTGTCCAAGACACAAGCATACAAGTAGATAGACCCTTAACAGAAAACAAGCAGACATCCTCAGTAATCTAACCCATCCTCATCCCTAGGCTGAACAGTTCCAACAGTACCTCACTAAAGATTTAGCTTCACCAGGATTGTGAAAATGCCTTCAACCATTGTGGAGTTGTCAAGTATTTCAATCAGAAACTTCAGTCAGTTTGTCTTCTCTTACCATGTGCCATTTGTCTGAGTTATTAATTTGCTCTCTGGATCAATCCAAGAAGAGTACGCCTTTATGGAAGTTTGAATCTTCTAAACTGGACTGCTAGTCCAAGCATGATCTCACAATCTTATTCATTTTGAATGTAATATGATTCTAAATTGATCATTTATTTGCTTGTCCAGAAAAAGCTGAGTAGGAGGTGGAAAAGCAACATAATCAGAAGTAAAAATGCTCATGTCATTATCTCAAATACACATTTTGGTGATGACTATTCTGGGAAGTTTATTTTGCTCTTCCTCCTTGTTTTCAAGGTTGTATTTCAATGACAAACTCTCCTTGCTAAAAACAAACCATTTGTCTTGGAGAAATTAACCAATATGTGTGATATTAACAGATATGTGTGGGCCTTATTTGCCACAGTATGAAATCTATAAGCCTTGATTTCTTCTCAAGTTGTAGGAGAAAGACAAAATGCCAAATTTTGTTTTCAAATCAGGCAATATAAATATATACATATACATATATATATTCCATTTGAGAATAGAAGATATTGCTTTATCATGAGTAGAAAACATAATTTTAGTACTCTATTATTTCATTCTATAGTTTCCTTTAAACTGCATACTACCTTTTTCATACTTTTGATAAGGTTGAGAATTAATTTTAAGAAAGGAAAAAATGAAGATAGATCTTGATCCTTATTTACTGAGAAAAATAATTCAGCATTACCATTTTTTCTTCAAAATAGGGTATCAGTTCATTCAGACATGAGAGAGAGATGTTGAGCTTACTCAGGTTATGTGGCCTCAAGAGGCATAGCTCTCCCTCAGGGTACTGAAGTTCCTATCATTCATCATAGAAGTTACTGGAACACGTACTTGTCTAAGTGTTAGGAGAACCAGGGAAGTCTGTCTATAGATAATGCTACCACATATTACCACCAGTTCCTGCCAAAAAAATTCTATAGTCAGTGATTTAAACTTTTGTAAGTTTCCCTCATTCTGTGTCTCTATTTAGCCCTAACTATATTAAATAAATATTCAACTGTCTCTTCCTGAGTTATGTGGAAAAATAAGTATCTGTGTAAAACACAGTTAATTTACAATGAGACTGAGAAAAGTACATCCTTGTCTCTGAGGAGTCTGGATGTCAGCTTTGGCCTTCAGCCAAGATGAGTATAGTGGGATTTATGATGTGCAGTATAAAGTCCAAAACTTCTCTGGAGTCCCCCAGGGCCAGTTTGTTTACTGATGATTTTTACCTGGTATAACTTGTTAGTCTGGCTTGATTCTATGACCAGAGGTGCATAAATAGCCCTGCTGGGAACTTCTGCCTTGATTCCTCACATGAACATGATAGTTTAATTCAGAGATAGTATGTCCTTAGGCAAATAAGGATCCTGCAAATCTTGCAACTCTGTGTATGTCAGACCCTCTAATACTTGTCTGCACAATTTTTTTCTGTTGCACTATTTAAACTAAATAAAAATTTTCTGTTAAGTCTGGTGTGTCCTTTCAACCTTCCAATCTTGTGCAATCTTTGCAATATCTGATTTACAAACTCTAGATATCTTTCCAATGTCATTAAACATTTGTGGTCCATTGAAATCTGTCTTCATAATTCCTCTTTCTTAATTTAGGGTGATTGTATGCAAGGTTCTACAAATAGATCATACTCTGCCTTCTTTGGTTCACAAATGACTTTCATTTTTCAAAGACTTTGTCCCAAATTAAAAAATATATATATTTGGTTCTATTCTGTACTCTTTGATGCCTAAACATTGCATAAAATCATAATAATAATAGAGATATTCATATAGTGCACCCAGCATATCATATTTGACTAGTTAAGAATGTTAAACACATAGGAAATGACTTTGCTATGGAGTGGAATACAGACATAAAAGTATGTCTATAAGAATAAGAATTTGAGGGTTTAGCAAAAGCAGTAAGCAAAGAATGCATTTGCTGCAGATTAAGCACAAGGAGGCAAGAAACAGTTGAAGAGAAAACAGGCTATACTTGGAGTATCAAAATAAACAAAGGCAATCCCTTAAAGATGCACTTAAACAGACTGATCAGTTCAGAGGGTCCATTTGGAATTTCACCTTCTTTGAGCACACGGGGCATAGCAGGTCCTCTGGCATGTTGGGGTGTGCTAATCTGCTTTGATGAGAAGTGCGTGTTCCATCAAGATTAACTGATCCTACCAGATCACCCCAGACATTGGAGTGCTTAGAGAACAATTGTGTCAGTAGCCAAGCAGTTTCCTGGCTGTAAATTACATACAATGGGAACAAGTTCATTTTAGAAAAGAATTCATGAAAGTCAGCATCTTCTTTTAGGAAAAAAGGGCAGTGCAGTGATTCTGGGAGATTTAAGGCAACTTTGAGTAGCATACATTGAACTTCAAACTTAACTCTGAGACATCCAGGAAAAAAAAAAGCAGAAAGGAAAACACTCTATCTAATCATTTTGGAGAAAGAAGTGTTTCCCCAGCACTGACATTACAGTTCCCGTCACTGCCAGTTTTTCCTCTTCTTTAGAACGCGTCCACAGAGAATCATGTTTTTCTGTCACTAATGACAACTCCATTCACTGGTGTATGACAATGTGGGGAAGAATTGTTTCCTTTGCCACTAGTTTCTATTTTTACCACAGGGACAACTCAAATGTAGAAAGTTTTGTTTATCTGTGGTATTTAACCACATTCAAAAATTGTTTTAATACTGGGAAAGGGTGTTGTGTCATTTTCAGTGTGTTGTTGCCCCATTACAAATTATTTGGGTACTTTTCAGTCTTAAATGCCTCTCGTGGAACAAGAATAATGAAGCTGCTGGTCTGAACATCTGTCTGCCATAGTGAGGCCTAGAATAGTGCTTACTGAGTCAAATAAAGATAATACCCAGGCTGTCCTCTGCTTAACCATAAATCATTATGTAATAGTATATTTTCTCATCAAATTATTTAGTTTCATATTTTTATGACTTAATAATACTAATTAGGATTATAGAAGGAATATAGCAAAATCCATTCTAAAATGTTAAATTGACAGTAGTTTACTGGTCTATTCTATTTACTTATGAGCCATAACTATGCCTGTGAAGATTATGATCTTTTGATTCAAGGCATACCCATCCCAGTCATTTGCCCCTCCCCTTCTAACGTGCTGCTCAGCTGGTGCTGTGCCACAGGTATCTCAGAAGCCTCCTGCAAGTTTGGACCACATATCTAATCACCCTTCCACTTAAAAATTCCTCTCACTTCCTCATGTTGGCATTGTGAGTAGCATTCTATGTACATAGGAGTACTGATATTTATTCAAGATCTTGATTTCACTTCTTTTGTATAAATTTCCTAAATGTATACAAATTTGGGTATTTTGACTGCTGGATCATATAATGGTTCTAACTTTTTGAAGAACCTTTAAATTGTTTTCCATAGCATCTGTACCATTTTACATTCCCACCAACATTATGCAAGAGTTCCAAATTGTATAGTACACTTAAACATTTGTGAAGAGGGTATATCTTATGTTAAGTGTTCCTAACACAATAAAGTAAAAAAAAATAAACTCTGACTTCACATTCTAATGTCTTGCCTTCACCCACTTCTGCAACATCATTAGCAGCAGGTACTTTAAAGGGTTTTTTGGCCACTCTTTATGCTCTGACATTTCCTGTCACTACACTGCCCCTCCTTTCCTTCATTAAACTCCACCAGGTCTGACAAAGGTTTTATAAACTCACGCTTAGAAAGCAGTTTTCTGCCAGAATAAGTAGTCATTTTCTGTCAACTGATTTTTAGGGCTTATGAAACCAAGTGAAGTAGACTGTGCATTTCAGATCCATGCCTCCCTACCCGACTCTTTACTTCTGGATCAGTGCAAAACCATTAGATTGCCACTCACCCACCTCTACCCCTCCTTGACTTTGGTCATCTCCATTTACGTGGTACTGGCAACCTGCCCAATCTGTTAGCCTATCTTCTGCCAACATTTCCATATCTACGAGATTTGAAACAGTCCATGTAGGAGTCGGGATGGAAATGGTATGGGTCAGAAACCAGTGAACCAGACCACTCAGAAGTCAGATGAAGAGCTTAGAGATGTTGGTGGAAAATTGCCAATTCATGATCGATGAGCATGTCTGAGGGTATCATTTAGATTGTAAATATAAAAGTGTTTTGCTTCATAAATTAGAGTTCTCATCTAAGTTATTTATTGATTGATGACCCTAAAGAACTTCTGAGGAGGGCTGTGGTTGTAGCTCAGTGGAAGAGCACTTGCCTAGCCTGTATGAGGCACTGGGTTCAATCCTCAGCACCATATAAAAATAAATAAATAAAATAAAGGTATTAATTCTATGTACAACTAAAAATTTTTTTAAAAATGAACTTCTGAGTAAATAAACATTTAGATATACTCAGATGTTCAAGAGTTAAAATAAAAGAGAATTACCAAAGATAATAAATCTGAAGAGATATTGTGTGATTTGGGAATTGTATGTACATGTGTATAACTGGGGGTGAAGAGTAATTATATCATTATAAATACATAGCAGTACCTCATTTTAGATAAGAAAGAATAGGTCTAATTCATCAATAGAATGTTTTCTCCAATGAATATGACAAAGGAAATATTTTTCACAAATAAATTATTAGTAAAAGTATAAGTTACTTTTATTATTCCCTCTTATTGCAAACTTCCTATTCTACCATGTAAAAATACTATGGCAAGTTCGGGGGAAAAGGGTCTAACACATTAATCATTACCAAGAAAAACCTCAGTAACCGTTTCAAAGAGAACATTTGCTCTGTGTGTGAAGTTCAAGTCAAAGATATGACTTCAGTTTGAAAATCATTATAAAGAAAATAAAAAGCTTACACTTTCAAAGTTTACCACCTTATCAAGAATGAAATAATGCTCTCAGTGTCACAAAAATAATCGAATTGCAATCACTACAGTTATTCCAAATAGAAACTATTGCAAGTGTAAGCTTTTTCTATACATTTCTGAACAGATACTTGTGGGTATAATGCAAACCTATTTTACTAATCCTAGTTGAACAACTGCAAAACTACACATTGTAGTGAAATCATTTCTTTTTTCTTTTCTTCCTTTTTCTTTTTCTTTTGTGTGTGTGTGTGTGTGTGCAAAATATACCTTAGATGGCTTATCCTCTGTTACTTAATGAAGTCGTTTGGTTAATAATAGACAAAAGCTTGGCTTACAGCCTTAAAATCATTCTTCTGACAAGAATTCATTGAACTGGAAATGGGTTTATTTTTATGCATGCATACATTATCCTAAAATGGATATGTAAAACATAGCAATTATTATAACTGATAAACATGAATTAGAAAGCATTCATCCACTTGTCTTTTTGATTCATGAATACACACTAGGTATCTTCAAGAAAGAGCTTCCAAAAAAGATATGACTACTATGATTACTACTAAGTTGCCTGACCCCATAGAAGCAAAGAAGGCAAACATTGTCACATTTGAAAAAAAAATTATATTTACAGTCACAGAATTCTCAATACTAACTAAATTCAAAAAAATGTCTTAAACTTATAAACATGGTCATACCTCTTATTCTCTGCCAGTTTGTAGCAGAAATGTATTTGATAAGATAGGTAAATGGCTACAAGCTATGCATACATGCCTTCCCCTGTTAACATAGTCAGATAGTTATGAGTGAGAACATCAATGCTCACTGGGAAGAAAATATTTTCTTTGGTTGTTCTCATTACTTTATACTAGGTAAATGATTGTACCATGCTGCAAAAGCATTGATAATACCTCCACCTCTCCTCTACCTTGCCAAATATATTATTTCCACAAATCCCATCTTTTATAGCAAAATAAAACAACTCCAACCCTAAATTATCTCAGAAAAAAGATCATCTCAAAGCAAAAGATAAAACTAATCTCAATGGACATAATAATTATGTCCATTGAGCTCTAAGGATCTAACACTACTATCTGATATTTTTAAAATTCTTGGCCCAAAGTACATTTTATATTGCTTTTATTTCAATTGAATTCTACAATGCAAATTTGTTTCCCATGAAAAACAATTGTAGCAATACGAGACAAGATATTGGTCATAATTTAGATCAAATTCTTATAATAATGTTTAACATTATTCTTTAAAACTTGTTTTTTCCTAATAGCAAAGAATATATGAAATTCAGTCTATGTTGACTGGAGCATATACAAGTAAACTATTTTTGTGTCAAGAAGCAAAACATTTACTTTAAAATCAAAGGAACACATTTATTTATAGTTATTTAGAATAGAAACATTATTATCAGATTAAAAGTGCTCCAAAAATCTGAAGTTGTGTTCTGACGTGATGTCACTTAGCACTTCTCTATAATCAATGGAATAGGTTGAATTAAAGAGTACAAATTCCACTACCAAAAATAATCCCAGTAGAAAGATACCAGATTTAGTCGGGCGCAGTGGCACAAGCCTGTAATCCCAGCATTTAAGGAGGCTGAGACAGGAGAATTGCGAGTTCAAAGCCAGCCTCAGCAAGGGCGAGGTGCTAAGCAACTCAGTAAGACCCTATCGCTACATAAAACACAAAATAGGGCTGGGGATGTGGCTCAGTGGTCGAGTACCCGTGAGTTCACTCTCTAGTACCAAAAAAAAAAGAAAGAAAGACATCAGATTTGAAGCAGCAAACCATCTATCCAGGGCATTATCCTGGGATCTTAGCAAACTGGATTGCACATTAGTGCCATATTCTACATATCTACTATATTGCTGCTCCACGAATACCTTGAGTAGCTTTTACATCTTATAACTCAAAATGCGGTCCCTCCACAAGCAGTCTGAGCATCACCTGGGAACTTGTTAGAAATACAGAACCTCAGACCTCATTCCAGACATGTGGAATCAAACCTGCATTCTAATAAAAACCCCAGGTGATCCCAAAGCACTATAAACCTTGCAAAGCACTGTTTCAGAATGATCAGAAAAATATTTTTCTTAATTCATAGCAATGATATAGCACAATAGTCACCTCAGACAAACCACCTGTTCCAGAAAAAAAGAAGTAACAGCAAAATCTAGAGAGGTACAAGGGTTGCATACTTTTGTTTTGTTTTTCTTTTTTAAGGCATAGGATAAAGGAATCATTGTCCTTATATCTTCTCTGTGACATTTCAGAATTTCTGCACAGAATGAAAGATTAGAATAAGGAGATAACAGTACTATTCTGATGGAGGCACCTGAAATATTCTTCTGTCATGTAACTACTAATAAATATTTTTTGTCAATCTAGGAATCTGCCTTTTATTTTTGCCACTGAACTGTGAATAAATATCCCCAAGAGAAGGAAACAAATATTAGCAATTTTAGTTGGATTCTTTACATGTTAAAAATTCTATCTGAAAACATTAATGGCAGTTTAGGAAATCCCTATTTTTGATTTATTGTAGGCATCTTCAACCATTGTTCTAAATTCACATTTTCAACTTTTGGCAAAGTTATAGTTAAGGAAGAGAACTTGAAGTGCATTTCAGTAACCTATTCATTTGTTCAACAAACATTTGTTGAGTATTTACTATATGCCAGGTACAGAGCATACATGCTAGATGCTAGAAAAACAATGAAAGAGAGACATATCCCTTCTCCCCTCAGAACACAGCTGGTGCTTGTGATAGCTAAACTAAAAATTACACTAAGATGTTTGGGGGGCATGGGAGAGAAACACAAAACACAAAACACTCAACGACAACAAAGAAATGTTTACAGGGGAAGAAACACATAACCTATGATTTTGACTTCACTAAAATATGCATTTCATTAAATTCTATTAGACTTTGTATGCCATAGCTGTTTCAGCCTGGCTTACAACTGTCTCTATGCAAGCTTCTGAAAGCATTCCATTATTGTGAGCCATAGAAAGCATCTACACATTGGTAATATCAACTGTTTCCATGAACTTAGGCCTGAACACCTTACAAACAAACCAAAATATCATCCACACAAAATGTTACCTTGAATGGTTTACATTTGTACCATCTGTGAATCATAAAGTATATGCTGAAATTTAAGTTTTTTAAAGACAAGTTTAATACTGATGGACAGTTAATGTCATTTATAAGTACCCTCTCATGAAACCGTTTAAATTGCAAGGCATAACATTTGATAACAATGACGATACAATAACGGGTAACTAATTCAACTGTAATAAAGAAGAAATTTAAAAATAAAGTACAGATAATCTTTTGAAAACCTGATTTTACATACAGCACAGAAATAATTGACAATATAATAATACAGCTAGGGCAGCTGTCAGTTCTCAACCTCATATGAGGTTAAAGGTACATCTACTCCAGTCAGCAAAATGAATCAACATCCCTCCAAGTGGAAACACATTCTGGCAGTCACAGGTTGGTTTATATATTGATCCATAATCGGATAGATACATAAGTACAGATTTGAGTATGCTTCTTGGTCTTTCCAAGAGAAAGGCAATTGAAAGTATTCATGAAGGTACATGATTCATTGAAAGAGTTTATGAAGGTATCTCTAGCTTGATGGTGTTTACATTTGACCATGATGTTGGGATCAGATGATGGTAAATTATTTTTGCTGATGTGAGTGCACATTCATGCACGTGTGTGTATTTAGATGTCTGGAGACTCTTTAATCTTTGTATTTTTAGAAATGGTATTGAGATTTTATTTGGCACATTGCTTAAAATATTTTGGAAGATTCTTTTCTAAGTTACCTCTTAATTATCTTAAATGAAGCAAATCATTTTTCCCTCACTGGGTAGATTTTATTTTTAAAATAGCGAGAGTTATTCAGATCCAAATCTGGTGAATTACATATATAATCATGAGAGATTTTTGAACAAAATCAGACTTTTAAAAATGATTACAAAGATCCTCATTTTCTTATGCTTACAAATCAATTTCAAGGTCATGCTCAATTTTAACAAATGATAACAATGTTGGAATAAACAAAATCTCCAAAGGCTACCATTAATAATTTTGTTTTAAAGAACTGATAGTATAAGTTATTAGGCATTGCAAGTTCAGGTTTACACATTCTACTTTATATTTTGTAAAAAATAAGATAAATAAAATAATAGGTTTATATGGTTATATTTTCTTTTAGACTAAGTTTGTTAGCTGTGGAAATTATGACTTAAACTCATACTTCTAGTTCCTATCAAACTTCCTACCATAGTGTTGCAGTCAATAATGTAGATTGAATAGAAGGATGAATGAGAAAATTGAGTAATTTGGCAGAATTCATATAATACTATGAACTATATCATACATGAATATAAACAAAATTCTATACTAACCTGACCAAAAGAAATCCTATATGATCTCAAAAGAAAATCTTATTTCTGCCAAAGACATAACTGAAGACAATAGCTACATTATACAAGACATGACATATCAAACTAAAAATAGATAGCTTAGTCAGAGAATTCAGTGTTAACATGGTTATGAAGGTATATATGCTTTGCCCCCACCAAACACACATATACCACCTTCTGGGATCTTAGATAATGTTATTTTTTAAGATATATTTGAATCCTCAAAGGTTGCACCTAGTAAATTTTTTAAATTATCCATTAATTTAAGTTTTCCTGAAACTTTATAGGTTTATAGAGGACATGTTATATAACTTGTATGAAGAAACATATATTGACTGAAATTTACATAATATACATAATGTATATGCCTAGAACAGATATATTATATATATATGGTTTATGCCATATATAAAATATGTTTTATACTACACATAAGGTTTATCCTATATATATGATTTATACTACATATGTATGACATAATAAAATATGTAAAGACAGCTAAAAGGGAAATAAAGATGAGTAGGAAGAAAGTGTTCCCAGAATAAAAAATGAAATTTCAATTCCTAAGAATGTCTTATCCAAAAAAATCAGATTTTGCTCCTAATGGAAATTTTGTACATAAAAAAGAAAAAAAAAAACATATAAAGTATCTTTTAAAAGTTTAAAAATTGCAAAAATTTAGGGCCCCAAAATCTCTAGTGAAAGATCCAAGTCTAATCCTAGGTTTTATCCTAGATTTTATTTGCACATGGCAAGCAATAGACTGCCTCTTATACCTGAGTGGCTTTAACAGTAACTACATTCCTAATGTCAACCAATGTCTCATCCTGAAGGATGAAAATATCAAATGTAAGTTCTTCTACCCTGATGAGCTACTCCAAGTAAAGATACATGAAAGCATCAATTTTATATATAATCTAGTAGTTTTTATAAATGAGAGTCAACAATATAAATGCTATTTACCCTAAAAACAGTATAATGAAATTTGCTCCAAGAGGTTTTTTGTACTCAGAGCAAAAGAACTGTCCTGGTAGAAATAACAAACATGGATATTAAAGAAAAGTTAGCAATGGCTATAATTCATGACTATGAAAATCCAAAGACTTTATTTAACAGAATGTAAGATCCTGAAGCAAGAGAATAAAATCATGGATACATTCAAACTACATACTCCTTCAAAAGAACTATCATATAAAAATAGTGGGGGAAAAAAAAACATGAGTTCAGTTACACTAAGATAAATAAAGAGTTTCATCACCTAAAGATGTCTTTCTTACAAGACTACAAATTCCATAGGGAGATAAAAGATTAGCAGAAATCATAAGAAAGGAATCACTCTAATCTTTCCTTAGAGGCTTTGGTGAAAGAGGCTCAGACTTAGAAGCACTCACCTGAAAAAATTGGATGACAACCCAATTTCGAATCATTTAAACTGCTGTCCATCCATAGAAATCCAAAACTGAATCGGATAGAACTATCTGATATGTGTGTCATCTCCAATTTTCTGTGGTAAGGATTGAGTGTTTGAAAAATATGTACCAGGCAGACTGAGCACCAAACTGCAATTTAGAAAGAGTCCCAAATATAATGGAGGCAGTCCTAAAGAGATTGAGAACATGTTCACAATTGCAGAATGAAGGTTTGCCTCACCATCACAGACAACTTGCCCTTGTGCTTCAAACACCATTAGGGATCCCAAAGGCATCAAGATGTAACAGTTATGAGAAGTTTACCAAGGGTAACATACCATAGCATGAGGTTATATTTCTTTTAAGTAATCTCTGTGATGTACTGTATGTTCTAAATATTATAGATTCCTGATGACAACCCAGAGGATTCATTCCTTCACTAGCAATATTTTCAACTTTGAAAAGAAATCATTTCTACTTTGTTTGTTTGTTTTAAAATATCTGAACAGTGACCTGAAGTTTAAAAATATATCCAGAATTCTACTGTTTCAACTTCTGGCCCATTACCTTCAGCTTTTGCCAGAATATTAAAATAGCCTCGCAGCCTGCAAATATGTTTGCTTATATATGCCCCTAAACATTTTTCTTGAAAATTAAAATTTTTTCATTATGATTTTGAATTGTTGAAAAGAATAAACTTTTTATTTTACATGGAATCTAAATGTCATACTGATGAAACCCAATCATCTTCTAATTAAAACATGTATAAATAAACACTTCTTTTAAAAAGGTAGATTGTTACATTATTTCATTTTGTAGTTCAATTTGTATTTCCACCCCATTCCTCAAACTAAATTTTATAAAATATATGTATATATGTATTTAAATTTGAGAATGTGCTATATAAAGTTTTAGCCAATAGCCATATGTAACTATGGAGAACTTTAAATACAGCTAGTTCAAATTGAGATGTACTGTAAGGTAAAATGCTCCCAGAATTCAGATTTTCACACCAATATTAAAACAGTGTGAACGCTCATTAAAATTTTTTTATATTGATGGAATTACAATGAAATAATAATGTTTTAATATATTGGATAAAATAGAATTATATTAAAAAATAAATTTTACCTGTTTCCTTTTAAGTCTAACATAAATTTAAAACTATACACATGGTTTATGTATGTAAAGTTCATTAAAATAAAAACACTATTGAATAGTGCTAGTTTGACTCTTCCATTGATCACCTAGCAAACTTCCTACAATAAAAAATACATGTAAATAGAAAAAGCAATCATGAAATTCATTTGGAAAAATGAGACCCAGAATAGCCAAAGCAATCCTCAGCAAGAAGAGTGAAGCTAGAGGCATCACAATACCAGACCTTAAACTATACTACAGAGAAATAGTAACAAAAATGGCATGGTACTGGTACCAAAATAGATATGTAGATGAATGGTACAAAATAGAAGACACAGAGACAAACCCACATAAATACAGTTATCTCATACTAGACAAAGGCACCAACAACATACATTGGAGAAAAGGTAGTCTCTTCAACAAATGGTGCTGGGAAAACTGGAAATCCACATGCAGCAAAATGAAACTAAACCCCTATCTTTCACCATGCACAAAACTCAACTCAAAGTGGATCAAAGACTTAGACACTAGAACAGAGACCCTGCGCCTAATAGAAGAAAAAGTAGGCCCAAATCTTCATCATGTTGGCTTAGGACCTGACTTCCTTAACAAGACTCCTAAAGCGCAAGAAGTAAAATCAAGAATCAATAAATGGGATGGATTCAAAGTAAAAAGCTACTTCTCAGCAAAGGAAACAATCACTAACATGATAAGAGAGCCTACAGAATGGGAAAAAATCTTTACCATATGCACCTCAGATAGAGCACTAATCTCCAGGATATATAAAAAACTCAAGAAACTTAACACCAAAAAAAACAAACAACCCAATCAATAAATGGGCTAAGGAATTGAACAGACACTTCACAGAAGAAGAAACACAATTGATCAACAAAGACAGAAAAAATGTTCATCATCTTTAGTAATTAGGGAAATGAAAATCAAAACTATTCTAAGATTTCATCTCGAGCCAATCAGAATGGCAGTTATCAAGAATACAAACAACAGTAAGTGTTGGCGAGGATGTGGAGGAAAAGGCACACTCATACATTGCTGGTGGGACTGCAAATTGGTGCAACCAATCTGGAAAGCAGTATGGAGAGACCTCTGAAAACTTGTAAGGAAACCACCATTTGATCCAGCTATCCCACTCCCTGGTTTGTAACCAAAGGACTTACTATAGTGACGCAGCCACATCAATGTTTATAGCAGCTCAATTTACAATAGGTAAACTATGGAACCAACCTAGATGGCCTTCAATAGATGAATGGATAAAGAAAATGTGGTACATATACACAGTGGAATATTAGTGAGCCTTAAAGAATGAAATCATGGTATTTGCAGGTAAATGGAAGGAACTAAAGAATATCATACTAAGGGAAATAGTCCAATCCCAAAAAAAAAAAGCCAAATGATTTCTCTGATAAGCAGATGCTGATCATTAGTGGGATGGGGGGGTGGGTTGGGAAGAATGAAAGAACTTTGGTTTGTGTAGAGGGGAGTGAGGGGAAGGATGGGGTTGTGGGAATGGGAAGGACAGTAGAATGAGACAGAATTTATTACCCTATATACATGATTAAACTACTGGAGTGACTCTGCACCACGTACAGCCAGAGGAATGAGAAGTTGTGCCACATTAGTGTACAATATGTCAAAATGCATTCTACTATTAAATAAATAAATAAATAAATAAATACATGTAAAACTTGATTTTTGTCATTTCCTGGGTTTATGTTATCCTCAGATTTTAAAATACATTTTGAATTACATTAGTTTTCCCATGCTTAGTTGAATATAATTGATGAAAACACCACCAAACTTTAAAATTTTTCATAATTATTAAAGAAAAGATGAAAACATAAAATTTTACTGAAACTGCATATATTAATGAGATATATGGAAACATTTTTGCTGCAATTAGTATATCCATGATGAAAATGTATTTATTGTATGAAGCTTAAGGGCAATTCATTTTATATTTTTTACTTTTCCAGATGTCAATTAAGGTGTACAAGACACCTTAATCAAGTAAATAGATTAGAATAAACTTTTTTTAAAGGTTACTAAACTATTTGAGTTTTATCCAAGTTTTATGACAAAACTCCATATTGATCTAGCTTAAAAATTATTTTAATAATCTATCAACTTATAATTTTAGTACTTAATTTTGTCAAATGCAAAATGCTATTAACCACCAACTGTGTGTGTGTGTGTGTGTGTGTGTACATGCTTAGTCACTGGCTTCACTAGATTTCTTATTTTGTGGAAAGTATATTCCCAGGAAGTATTACCAATATTCACAAAGTTGCTATTCAGTATGCCTATTACTCCTTCACGGCACTTTATTACACTAGATATAATTAGAAGTCGTAAGAATTAATCAAAACATAATTATTTTCTAAATGACTTTGGCAAAACAAATTTTTAAATAAAATTTTCTTATCACAGCTATAAATGTATGTTTTTTCTTAAAGCCATGGATCTGCAGATATAGTTCAGGTGATTTAAGGAAAATATAAACAGAACTGGGAAAATCAGTTCTCATTATCAAACCAGTAACCCACAGTTAGACTTTTCCGTCAGAAAAGTTTGACTTAATTTGTTTCAATTTACATAATCATTTCAATATAGATTTCTTTGGGAACAATCTTTTTCAAATCTAAATTCTAAGATAGATACGTAGATAAAAAGATGGGTAAAAGGAGGGATGAGGCAGAGACTTACCATAAAACTGATACAAGGTACTTTCCTGGAACTTACTTTGTTTTTCCTCTCAAAGTGATCTCCCACAGGAATTATGGTTGTTACAGCAATAGAGGGAGTGGAAGAGATGAAAATGTCCAACAAAAATATCTAGAATGGTGTCTTCATTGTTTACAAGATTTTGCATCTTAGGGAAATGGATCACAGTAAAATCTAGGCCGGATGAAAAATAAGCCATTCCTCTAGAAGTAAAAGAAGACATCAAGTGGGAAACAGAGCAGGGGGACACAATGCCTGACCCCAGATCCACTAGCAGGCAGAAAACCTTTAGGCAGTTAGATCTGGAGAGTTAATCCTTTAAAGATTTGTGTACCCTACACAGTTTTCAAATACTCCAGTTTGAACATTATTCCATTATCCAAATAATTGTTGTCTTGCTCTATTCCTGATTCCCACAGCCTAATCTCAGCTCAGAAAATAAAGTGAGTCTTCCAGTTCCAAATCAGAATGTTACTTCTCTGCTTAGAACTCCCCAGGGGGTTCCCAATCTTACACTACTGTAAAGGCCAACTGTTTTGACAGTAGCCTCAAAGCCTCTAAGTAATTTGCCTTTCTACTCCATTATCTCTTCAATAAGCTACTCTACCAATGTTTCACTTTGCCCAACCACACCAGCTCTTCACGGGCCCTCAAACTTTCTCATCAGGCTATCACCCAGGAAGACCTCCATGACCCAGTCCCTTATTTCTTTAGTTATATACTCACATAGCTTCTCAGAAAGGTTTCTCATAATCATTCTATTGCTTTCCTTTCGCATCCCTTCTCGGCTTCATTTTTTCCCAATCTACTTACTAAAATTTGACTGTATTTTCTCTGACTTGTTTATTACATAGGATAATCCTGTATAGGATACAAGCTCAGAAAAACAATGTTTTTTGTCTGTGCCACATCCTACTCTATCCCTAGAACAATGTAAAGACATATATAAGACATTCACTAAATTTTTCTCAAATAAAAAAGTAATCATTGCATGAACTCTCTTGTAAATGAGACAAATGTCTATGCACATTGGAAAATTAGGTTGTTATATTTGTGAGTTATGTATGAAATTTGAGGAGTATGTAATGTTTGAACTATATTTCAAAGTACAGCTCCTGGTAGTTCACTGGAATGGACATCAATATTTATGCTGTTTATCTAATTCTATACATGATTAAAGTGTGTGGGTTCTACTTGTAAAGTCACATATTATTTGTATGCACTCTGTACTAAAACTCATAGTGTGCACATTCTTTTCAAACATTTTTACTAAAAATATTGGCTTTTCCTTCACTCTAAAACAGTTCCCTTAGATTTCTAAAATATGATTAATGGAAACATTAACTTTAGCAATGAGAACTTATTAACTGATTCCTTTTCCATATATTTTATCACAGGTCTGGGAGAAAAACATATGGGTGCTGCTCCTAAAATAATATGGCTTTTCCACATCAAAATGTCTGAAAAGAATGTAGCTGGAGTGTTAATCAATAGTAAAAATATACGGTTGACAGCACATTGGAATTGGGTACCCTGAACTGTAGCCAATCATGGATGTTATCAATTTTGTCCTTAAAAGCATTTAAGGCAAGTATGCCAGCTGTCATTGCCAGACTATAACTTTCCCTCTTGTCTTCTGAGTCATTTAAAAATCTCGTTGGATTTCATTTTATTAACAGGTTAACAAATCTATTACAGTCCAGTATAGTACTATTGACTAACTTTGAAAAAGTATCCACTTTACCTCATGTCACTTGTATAGCACTTTTTTCCCAAAACCAGAGAGTCAAAAATGTTGTCAGTCTTGAAATATGTCTTATATAATTTGATTGCTGGGGAATGTAATTCAGAAAAGCCACATACCATACCTGCATGTATCCATTCAGGGTTGTTTATAGTTTATTCCCTGTTAGTTGTTCTGAAGTTACACAGAAGTGGAAAAGATAGCATACTTTTGTGTTCAAAGATCTAAGCTAAATGAATACTTAGACCCCAGAAAACTCCTGAAACAACTATGGGAGTCAACTAATAAATAAGATGCATTGATGAAATTTCTTTAAAGAGGCCAAACCAAAAATATATAGAGAGAGAGATTTCTAAAAGTCTAAAGAATATTTACTCTATAAACAAATACTAATAGAATCTTACTGAGGAATCATGCAGGGGTCACAGGGGGTGAGTGAGTATGTGCTTACCATGTGTGAGACTCTGAGTTCAGTCCTCATCATCAAAACAAGAAAAAGAATCATCTAGCCAGGTGTGGTGGTGCTCGCCTATAATCCCAATGACTGGAAAAGATGAGGCAGGAGGATCACAAGTTTGAGTCAAGTCAACAACAGTGCAAGACTCTGTCTCAAAATTAAAAATAAAAATAAAAAAGGACTGGGAATGTAGCTCAGTGGTCAAGCATCCCTGGGTTCAATGTTTAGTACCAAAAAAAAAAAAAATTAGAAGGAAAAAAGAAAAAGAATCATCCAAGTCAAAATCTTTGGCAGAGAATCAGATAATATTAGTTTATCTAAATGATTTAGTGTGTTTTTCCTCTAGAGATGGTATCCAGAGAGACAGAGATAAAGCTGAGCAAAGTTGATACAAAGGGCTTCAGCATTTCCTTTCCCTCAAAGAGAATTCATAACACAAGATTTATAACACAACTATTATGGATTTAAAAGAAATGCAATCTTGGTAAATGATTCTAAACAATAAGTATTAAGTAAAAATATATTGTTAGTGTTACCAAAAAAATTAGTTTTCCCATTTAAAAAAAATACATTGATACTTGCCCCTTTATCTCAGAAGTTAAAGTATTTTCTCAAAAATGCCCACAATTGCATGATGTACCCTTAATTAATACAGAGTTCACAGTGAATGTACAAATGAATTATGATTCAGAATTAATATTCTTGTGAGGTCTTCTTAAAATAGTGTATTAATCTTGAAATTTTTTGTCACTTGACTAGATTTAAATTATGAAAGGAGGAGGAGGAAAAGAAGAAAATAATTGCTGAGATTTTTATTGAAAAGGTAACATAAAAAGAATAAATATATTTTCTAAAAACTATCATCTTTTTAAATGCAGTTTTTAAAAAAATGCAATGTTAAGGCAAAAAAATTATTTTCTTTCTCATCTTAAAACGTTAAAGAGCCTTTAAAAATATTTTTGTCATTTTTTATTTTGAAAAGGTGTTTGAATTCAGTTTTCTTTAAAGCCATTTTATAGCAAACCACATCACATAAGATCAATCTGCACTTAGATATTTATTTTAAAACATTAGTGCTCCAGAGTAGAATGACTCAGTATTATTTCACAGATTAAAATATGAACAGGACTATTTTATATGAATAGAAAAAGACTATTTTTCTAAAATGTTTTCTTAAGATAATTATTATCATTTGTTTGAAGGCAAATATAATGAATTTTTAAAAGATACTTATTTCAAGTATTTTTTCTTAATGATAATATTTGAGGAATAACCAATTTACACTTACTATAGATATAAGACTTGAATAACATATATGAAATATTAAATAAATTACACTTTAAACATGGTTATATTACCTGAGTATTATAAAGTTTGAAACTAAAGATTAAATCACATATAGTTACATTAATTTTGTGGGATAAATATTATTGCTTCAATTTTTGGATAATAAAAGTCTTTAAAATAATTATAACTTTGAATGAAACGCTGAATAAAGTTTATGCTATGCAAGCATCAAAGACTGCACCGTACATATTCAATTCAAGTAGGAAAAACTGAGGATAATATAAAGCATCATAGCTTTATTCACACAAACTTTTAGCAAAGATGATTAAGTTACAGGCAAGGAATAAAGGCCATTGGGAGGAAATAAAAATGTTCCATTCTTGCTGTTTCAAAAACTACTGAATCTGGCTTATGGTTATGTGTACACGATGTCTAGTATGCAGATGGAAACTACACAATAATTACATTTTATCTGCAAAACAGCAAGTATTCAATTATTTGTTAACTTCTTAATGACTATTTGAATTACATAAATCATCTGCCGCGTTGAGGATGTTGAGGATGTGGAGATGGCTAGAACCAAAAATATCCAACTTTTCTTGACACACAATTTAGTAACATGAAACTGGAAACCACCTTAATCAATGCTTGCTTACTATCTCTCCCCTAGGGCCCCTTCAACAAGCCAAAGTAATGAGTGTCATTCAGTTCTCCAAATATGACTCCTCTTTAAAGCATGACAACAAATGATAGCCAACTGAAGAACACCTCAGCTGCCACTCTACCCTGTCTGCAGTCTGAGAAGCAGACACACAACAGCAAACTTGCTTGGTAGGTGTCCCAAGGCAAACGTCTTCCCTTTGACTTGGGAAGGATCTTG
Organism: Geosciurus inauris; assembly: GCA_004024805.1. Taxonomy (NCBI): domain Eukaryota; kingdom Metazoa; phylum Chordata; class Mammalia; order Rodentia; family Sciuridae; genus Geosciurus; species Geosciurus inauris. The sequence continues at coordinate 93,029 of PVHX01005039.1, read as the reverse complement.
GAGATCCTTCTGTGTTTTACCCACCTGTACAGATGTCTAAGTAAAGAATGAATTTTCCACATTTTAAAACTTATCTACGATACAAAACCATTTTTCAAACAATCCAAGTATCAGATAAAATATTCTGTCTCTAAAATAAAATATAGAAAAGAATCAGAAAAGGAAAGAAACGAGTCTGTTTTTCCTTCTCTAGGAAACTCTGATGCCCTTCGGCTCGGCAGAACAGAGTAGAGGGAATAGTAATCAGCCGTCATGGGGTTAGCCGAGGATACTCTCTAAATTTAATGACTGTGGGAATCAGTAGCTGGGCCTGTCTTGGCAAGTTTTAAGAAGAAGGTATATTCTGAGGTATAAAATGTTATTTTGTTAAAGTTCTTCAACTGCTCTATAAAATAACTATGGTTTATTCCCTGTGGTCATTCTTTGCTTATAAAACTAGTTCCCCTATGGGAAAACTCTTTTCATACATAACATCCTAACACATGGTCCTTTTAAAGACACAGAACCAAGCAATTTTTCTTCTAAAGTTAAATAATACCTTGCTGTTGAATCCTGGTGTCCCAAGGGCACAAGTGGAGTCACGTATCATAAGTGAGAAAGGGAAGGAGAAAGTATTGTTGGTCACAGCAGGAGAAACAACCTCAAATAGGAATTTCTTTAACTGAATCTGATGACCAGATACCATAAGTATATTTATCATCCTTGAGTTCAAATTAAATTGCTTGACCTCAAGACATCTTTATGTTTTCCTCTAAGGAATCTGAGATTCAAAAAAGCACTTTTGCAACTTGGAATAGCACTGAATTCTGAAGGTAAGCTCATTCTTTTCATTTTTCAATTGTGATTATCTGGCAGTATTCTTTATTTTACAGATGCTATAGATAACGGGCTTATCCTCCACTTGAAGTACTCATTTGATACATCCATTACATATCTTCACAAAAAGATAACTTTTGAGATTCCATAAACATAACATAGCAAAAAGGAGAACTATTATAAATCCTTTGCTCTCTGCATTCTCAACCAATGACCTTCTCTATTATTAAAAGCAATCACCTTCCCTAAATACCTATGAATGTTCTCTCTTCAGTTCACTTTCTCTGTGTGTTTAGTTAGCCTTTGTGTTCTGTGTGGATTCCATTTTGAAGTATGAGATGATATGTTTCAACCCTTTCCCCATCCCAGGTCAAGTTCAGCTTCTTCACTTGTACTTAGAGGCTGGAGATTCTACTTTAGACCCACTTTCCCATGGCTTTCAGGCCTAGCTACTGTAAGATGAAAAATCCATTCAATTTAATGTAAGACTTAGTATCAAATGTGTTTTTGTGGAAGACCAAATAGAGATAAAATGCTTTTGAGATTCGGAAGAAGAGAACCCAAGAGATAACTGCACCGAACAAGTTAGAAAGCTTTGATGGAAAGCAGAAGCAAGCTGTCTCCTCTCTTTTCATCCACTTAATAAAGAGCATTGAGCAAGAGAGGCGCTGCATCTCTGAGCTCCCAGACCTTGCTCAACATCTCCACAACACTATCACCACCAGCAGCAGCCATCTGAAGCACATTGTGAAAACAAGTCCAGTTCATTTGGAAGAACTTATTGAAAGCTCTGGAATGGTGGGTAGATGGATCTGAACACGCCAAGTAATAATTACAGAGTGAAGGGACAGACACTGTGCCTGTCAGAGAAAAGACTAGATATACTCATTTGTGATTTCCCACTGAACTAAAGATTTCTCTCAGCTTCTTTGTTCCCTCTCCAGGGTATAAGGAAGATTAAGTCTCTATCCTTTACTCCCTGCCATTTAAATGGTAAATCCTCCAGTTTTTGCTCTTACACCCAACTGCTCCTTCCTCATCAAGACTTGGCTCCATTAATTTCCTACCCCAATACTTCTCACATTTTCTTTCACTTCAATGGCCATTTTCCCTCCTCCAGCCCACACTAAAGCCTTAAAGAAGATTCAAAAGAATTGCTGACCTAATTACAAAGCAAAAATTCCCTTCTAAGGCCTACTTGCCAGACTGGTATTTCTCCCCAGAAAACTGGGTTAGTATGGGCTGAGATTTAAAAAAGAGAGAAAAGACAGAATGGTAACTCAAAAACTCAGAGGGAACCTGAGAAGGAAGGCAGAAGGAAATCCTTCATAAAGAGAAGCAAGGCTCATAATGGAGGGGAAGCTGAAATGGAGCAGACCACAAGAGTGAACCCCTCCCTTGCTTCTCATCTGCATGTACTCGGAAACTTTACATTCCTGGAGGCCTGTAAAAACACTGGAGCCACTAGCTGCATCCCACAAACCTTAATGTGTTGTATGTTTATGATCACTCTGTTCAAACAGATTCTACTTTTGTTATATCATTTTGGACCAAATGATGATTGAGAAGTCTTTTGTTCAGTTGTCAGGCATGGTGGCACATGCCTGTAATCCCAGTGACTTGGGAGGCAGAGGCAGGAGAATTGCAAATTCAAGACCAGTTTCAGCAACTGAGCAATTTGGCAAGACCCTGTCTCAAAAATAAAAAATAAAAAGTGAGCCGGGTGCAGTGGGGCATGCCTGTAATCCCAGCACTTTGGGAGGCTGAGACAGGAGTTCAAAACCAACCTCAGCAACGGCAAGGCGCTAAGCAACTCAGTGAGACCCTGTGTCTAAATGAAACACAAAATAGGGCTGGGGATGTGGCTCAGTGGTTGAGTGCTCCTGAATTTAATCCCCAGTACCAAAAAATAAAAAAATAAAAATAAATAAAAAGCGCTGGGAATGTGGCTCAATGGTAAAGTACCTCTGGGTTAAATTCCTGGTATCAAAAAAAAGTGCCTTTTATTATTCAATTTCACTATATTTGGAGAGTTTGTGGTCATTTTAATGTTACTGATTTGTTGCTTCACTCCATCACTGTTAACAAACTTTGATGTTTTTAAATTTGTAGAGAAATACTTATTACCAGAACACTGCTATTCTGGTAAAATGTCACATGCACTTCAAATAAATACATTTTGCCATTTTGGTATGTATTATTCTATGAATATCAACTAGGTCAAGTGACTGATAGTATCCAAACTTCATATACTTTGAGTATTTTGTTGCTGTTATTGTTTGTTTGTTTTTTGTCTAATTTTTTATCAGTTTCTGAGAAGGGCTGTTACAATCTACAACTGTAACTGTTACTTACTTGCCTATTTCTCCTTTTAATTCTGTCAGTTTTGCTACTTATCTTAAACGTTTGTTACTGAGCCTCTGCACAGTTGTCAATATTATAATTTCTAAAGAATTGAGCTCTTATCATTATGACTGTCCCTCTTTGTCTTTGGTAATATACTTTTGTTTTGAATATTTTTTATCTGAAACTGATAAAGCAAATTTAGCCTGCTTGCCTTTATTTATTTTTTATCTGAAACTGATAAAGCAAATTTAGCCTGCTTGCCTGGCATATCTTTTTCCAACCATTTATTTTAACTTACCTGTATATTTATATTTTGGGTCTTTTATCATGTGTTTTATTCTATTTTATTATGTTTTATTATAATTACCAACACACACTAATTATTTAAATTAATGGGTTTCACTGTGGCATTTCCAAACATGCACTGAGCTTCAGTCAGGTCCCTCCTCCCTTCTCCTACTGCCTTCTCTTCCCTCACTCTGACCCTACCTCTAGACCTCATAGTCCCTCTTCTAATTTCAGGTCATAGTTTTTTGTTGTTGTTTGATTTAGTTTCTACATATGAGATAAAACATGCAATGTCTTTCTGTTTCTGGTTTATTTTGCTTAACAAGATATCTTCTAGTTTCATTTATTTTCCTGCCTATTACACAATTTCTTTTTTCTTCATAATTGACTAAACTCCATTGTGTACATGTGCCATATTTTCTTTATCCATTCATCTGTCAATGGGCACCTAGGCTGGTTCCACATCTGGGCTATTGTGAATCATGCTACAATAAACATGGGTATGGAGGTATCTCTTATGTATGCTGGCTTCATTTTCTTCATATATATACCCAGAAGTGATATAGCTGGATCATAGGTAGTTCTATTTTTAGCTTTTACTCTTTTTTTACTGAGTGGTTGTACTAATTTGTATTTCCAACAGAGTATAAATATTCCTGTTTCTCCACAAACTCACCAGCATTTGTTTGTTGTTGTTGTTGTTGTTGTTGTTTGGGGTTTTGGGGGGGAGTGGGGGGTTGATGATAGCCATTCTTACTTAGGTAAGATGGAATCTCAGTGAAGTTTTGATTTGCATTTCCCTGATGGTTAAAGATATTAAGCATTTTTCAGACATTTATTGGCCACTTGTAATTCCTCTTTTGTGAAGTACCCCTTTAAATCATTTGCCAATTTTCATTGGCTTATTTTGCTAAGTTTTCTGAGTTATTTACATATTCTAGATATTAATCGTCTATCAAATGAATAATTGGCAAAGATTTTCTCCCATTCAGCAGTTTGTCTCTGCACTCTGTTGATTCTGTCCTTTGCTGTGCACAAATTTTTCAATCTGAAATAATCCCATTTGTCAAGTCTTGCTTTTGTTTCCTGGGTTTTTGAAGTCTTAGCCAGGAAATTGTTGCCCGTGCCACCATCTTGAAGTATTCCTATGATTTCTTCCAGTAGTTTCAAAGATTCAGGTCTTATATTAAGGCCTTTGATTTGGGGCTGGGATTGTGGCTCAGTGGTGGAGTACTTGCCTGGCATGTGTGGGACACTGGGTTTGATACTCAGCACCACATAAAAATAAACAAATAAAATGGAGGTATTGTGTACATCCACAACTAAAAATATTATTTTAAAAAGGCCTTTGATTTGTCCTGAGTTAATATCCAGAGTGAGATAACAAGATGTAGTTTCAATCTTCTATATGGTGAATATCCAGTTGTCCCAACACCATTTGTTGAAGAAGCTGTCCTTTCTCCAGCATATGTTTTTGGTAACTTTGTCCAGAATCAATTGACTAAAGATGCATGGGTTTATTTCTGAGTCCTCCATTCTGTTCTATTTTTCTGTGGGTCTGTTTTTATGCCAACACTACACTGTTTTTGTTACTATGACTCTATAGTGTATTTTGAAATATGATATTATAATATATCCACCATTGCTTCTACCCCCCTCCCCAGGATTATTTGGCTATTTGAGTCTTTTGTGTTTCTATATGAATTGAGTTTTTTTCCCCCTAGTTATGTGAAGAATATCATTGGTATTTCAATGGGAATTGTATTGAATCTGTATATTATTTAGGGATGTATGGCCATTTTAACCATATTAATTTTCCCAATCCATGAACATGGGAAGGCCTCCCACCTATAGTGTCTTCTTCAATTTCTTTCACAAGTGTTTATTTTTATTGTAGAGATCTTTCACATAGTTAGGTTTATTCCTAGGTATCTCATGTGTGTGTGCGTGTGTGTGTGTGCACGCACCTGGCTATCATGATTAGGATTGCTTTCCTGTTCTTAGCAAGTTGATTATTGATTATAGAAAGACTACTGATATTGGAATGTTGGCTTTGTATCACATTATTTCATCGAATTTATCAAGTTCTTTGGGGGAATCTTTAGGATTTTCTATGTTTAGAATGATATCATCTGCAAACAGATAATTTGATTTCACCCTTCTTGTATGTCTTTTCTTTTTCTTGACTTATGGTTCTGGCTACAATTTCTAATGCTACACTGAATAAGAGTAGGGAGAATGGACAACCACATCTCATTTTTTATCTTAAAGGAAATGTTCTCAGCATTTCCACATTCAGTATGATGTTGGCTATGTATTTGTCATATATGACCTTAATTATGTTGAGGATAATCCTCTATACATAATTTATTTAGAATTTTTATCATGAAAGGATGTTGAATTTTATTAAGGCTTTTTCTTTGTATCTATTGAGATGACCATATAATTTTTATCCTTAATTCAATTTATGTGGCATCTCATGTTTATTAATTTTCATATGTTGAATCATTCTTGTATCCCAGGAATAAAACCAATTTGATTTTGGCATGTGATCTTTTAATGTGCTGCTGAATTTGATTTGCAAGTTTTTGTTGGATATTTTTATATTTATGATCATCAGTGATAACGGTCTGTAATTTTTTTGTTGTGTCCTTGTTAGGTTTCAGTGCAAGGTAATATTGGCTTTGTAGAATGAGTTTGGAAAAGGTCTTCCCCTTTATTTTATGAAATAGTTTAAAACTCACTAGTATTAGTTCTTCCTTAAAAGTTTGATGAAATTCAGCTGTGAACTCATTTGGTCCTGATCTTTTCTTTATTGGGAGACTATTTTATTTATTTATTCATTTATTTACTTATTTATTTATTTTTGGTACCAAGGATTGAACTCAGGGGCACTCAACCACTGAGCCACATCCCCAGCCCTATGTTGTGTTTTATTTAGAAACAGGATCTCACTGAGTTACTTAGTGCCTCGCCATTGCTGAGGCCGCCCTTGAACTCACAATTCTCCAGTCTCAGCCTCCCAATGTGCTAGGATTACAGGTGTGTGCCATTGCGCCTGGCTGGGAGACTTTATTATTGCTTCAATTTCATTGCTTGTTATTATTCTTTTTAGGTTTATATACCCTCTTGGTACAATTTCAATATGAAATATGTATGCAAACATTTGTCTATTTCTTCTAGATTTTCCAATTTATTAGCTTACACTTTTGCAAAATTTTCTCTAATGATCCTGTGAATCTCAGTAGTATCTCCTGTATTGTTTCCTTTTTCATCTCTAATTTTATTTATCTGGGTCTTCTCTTTCTTTATTTTGGTTAGTTTAGCTAAAGGTTTGTCAATTTTGTTTACCTTTTCAAAGAAGCAACTCTTAGTTTCATAGATACTTTGCCTTGTTCTCATTGCATTAGTCTTGGTTTTATTAATTTCAGTTCCAGTCTTTTTTATGTTTTTCCTTCTACTGATTTTGAGTTTGTTTTGTTTTTGTAATATTTTGAGATGCAAAATTAGGGTATTTATTAGTGATTTTTTAATGTAGGCACTCATTATTAGTACCACTTTTGCCATATCACACAGAGTTTGATATGCTGTATTTCCGTTTTTAATTGATTCAAGGAATTTTTAAATTTCCCCACTGATTTCTTCAGTGACTCACTATTTATTTAATAATGTGTTGTTCAGTCCCTGTGGTTGACACAATTTCTGAAATATCTCTTGCTGTTGATTTCTAGTTTCATTCATTATAATCACAGCAGATGCAAGAAATTATTTCGATTTTTTTAATTGTTAATACTTGTTTTGTTGTCTAATATATGGGTTTTGGTGGGGGTGGGGGGTGAAGTTCCATATACTGATGAAAAGAATGCATATTCTGCAACTGTTGGATGAAATATTCTGTAGATGTCCATTTGGTATATTTGATCTATGGTGTAATTTCATTCTCATATTTCTTTCTCTTTTTTTCTGCTTTTTGTTTTGTTTTGTTTTGGTCTAGATGATGTATGTATTAGTGAGAGTGGGATATTGAAGTCGACCACTATTACTGTACTGGGGCCTACCAAACCCCTTATTTCTAGTACTGTTCCTTTTTTGCAATTGGGTGCTCCAGGGTTCAGTTTATATAAATTTATTTCATCATATCTTCTTGATGAATTGTTCCCTTGATCAATTTATAGAAACCTTTTTTTACTCCTCTTATTTTGTCTTAAACTGTGTTTGGTAGGATATAACTTCTCCTCCTTGATTTTGGATTCCACTTGCTTGAAATACCTTTTTCCATCCTTTTATTTTAAGTCTGTGTATATCTTTGCAAGTGAAATGAGTTTCTTATATGCAGCATATCGTTGAGTCTTACTTATCAATCCATTCAACCAGTCTGTCTTTAAATAGGAAAAGTGAGACCATTTATATTAAAAGTTATAATGGAAAAGCATGTGCTTTTTCCTGTCATTTATTTGATCTTCTACTGGTTGGTTTGAATATACTATGTTCTCCTTTTATTCTCTTATTCATTAGAAGTTTGATGTTTCTATATGGTGATAATGTTTGAGTCTTTCCAAATTATTATTTCATGTATATTCTTCTAATAGGATTTATTCTTCTATGTGCTCTCAGAATTATGTTTGTCTTTCTTCCTCCTCAGGACATAGAATTACCATAAGCACCTCCTGTAATATTGGTTTAGTGGTCATGACTTTCCTTAGTTTATGCTTATCTTGGAAGGTCTTTATTTCTTCTTCAATTCAGAATGATAACGTTGTTGAGTATAGTAATCTTGGTTAATAGTTATTTTTTTTTCATGACTTGCAGTACATTATTCTATGCATTTCCAGTCTTTAGAAGTTCTGGTAAGGAATCTGCTGTTAGACCAATGAGTTTGCCTTTGGATGTGGTTTGGTGCCCCGTGTCACAGCCTTTAATATTTTTTCTGTGTTCTCTACTTTTGGAAATTTAACTATGATATGTAGATATTCTTCACTGGTCCTGTCTATTTTCTAATTTGCTGATGTTTGTTTTAACCCATCTTAACCATATCAATTTGAAGTGTTTAGTCCATTAATATTTAATATCATTATTGATATGTTTGGGTATAGGTTTACTATTTATTTTTTTACTATGTGCCTGTCTTCTTGTTGCTGCTGTTGTTGTTCTCTATTCCTCCTTTCCTACCCATCTGGGGGAAGGGCTTGGAATTTAGTATAATTGTGCTTCATTTTTTTTCTGTTACTATTTTAGCTATTCTTCTTTGCATTCTTTTTTAACCGATAAGTCTTGGCTCTTCAAAATCTGCAGAATTAATGCTGATACTTCATATAAAATATAGGAATATTGCACACTTTATGTTTATATCCTCCTTTGTGTTACAGCGGTTATATTTGTACTATCCATACTTACATACATTGTGAACTCCTCAATTTGTGTTTTACTTTGTGATTTAAATACTTATATAGTTTATAGAGATATGAAAGAAAAGGATAACCCAAAATTTCCATTTGCATTTACTCAGCTATTGACCATTACTGATGTTCCTCATTCCTTCCTGAGAGTCTGAATTTCTACTTACTCTCATTTTTTTAAATTATAAAGAATACCTAAAGAATGTTGCATCAACAGCTATAAAATTTTAGATAATGAAAATGAATAAGCTCCATAGATCTAATGTACAACACTTTATCTATAGTCAATAATAATGTATTGTACACTTAAATTTGTTGAGCAGGTAGACTTCATGTATTCTTACAATGATAAAAATAACATTTTAACATAAATTATTAAATATATAAAGAAAGAATATCCTTTATCACTTTCTATAATGCTGGCTTTTTACTCTATTTTATCTGAAAATGTGTTCATTTCACCTTCATTCTTTTGGTGGGGGCAATAACCAAGGATTGAACTCAGGGGCATTGGGCCACTAAGCCAGCCCTATTTTTTGTAATTTATTTACAGACAGAGGGTCTCACTGAGTTGCTTAGCGCCTCGCCATTGCTGAGGCTGGCTTTGAACTCATAATTCTCCTATCTCAGCCTCCCTAAGTGCTGGGATTACAGGCTTGCTCATTCTTGAAGCATATTTTTAGTGAAATAAACTTCTGGATTAAAAGTTTTCTGGTTCTTTCTTTCTTCCTTTCTTCATTCTTTCTTTCTCTTTAAGTATGTTTACTCTCTCCATGTCTCTGTACTCTGTTATAAGAAGGCACCTATTAATTAAATTGTTATATTCCCTATACATGTCATTTTTTTCTTCTTTCAAGATTTGCCTTTTATCTTTGACTTTCAACAATTTGACTGTAATATACCTCACCGTAGGCATATTTGTGTTAATTCTACCTGCTGTTAATTTAACATACTATGTCTAAAAAATTTTTCTTTCATAAAACAGGAGAGCATTTTTGACATTTAATATATTTTTCCAGCTTCCTTCTTTTCTTTCTGGTTTTTCAATTTTCCTTCTATTGGAATGTTCAATATTGTCTCAAAGTTCATTAAGTTCTGTTTATTGTTTCAATCTGTTTTCTTTCTATTCTTCATCTTGTTTAATTTCTATTGATCTTTCTTTACTTACTCTTTTCTTTGCCATGTTTATTCAGCTGTTAAATTCATCCAGTTAATATTTTCCTCTTTAAAATTATAATATTCAAATTTGAATTTCCATATGATCTTTTCCTCATTGTCTCTATTTCTCTGCTAAAATTTCATTCATTAAAAGCATGTTTTATTTAACTTGCTAGAGATTAGGTATTTCAATAAGTTAAAAATTCTTGTCTATTAGTTCCAACATCTGATTGATCTTGAATCAGATTCAAGATCTGAGTTTATTTCTATTGATAATATGCTCTATATTCTTGGTAATATTTATGTATGTTGAATAATTTTAAATTGTCTTGAAGATTATGAATGTTAATTTGTGGCAGTTATTCATTCTGCTATTTTTGTTGTTGTTGCTTACTGAATGCTTCACCTTTCTTTTATCAGGTAATTTTTCTAACTGAACTTAAACTTCAGACTCTGTTTCTTAGCAATAGTTCACATTCACATCAGTCTTTTGTTTTTGTTTATCAGAGCTCCTTCAAGTCTGTTCTTCACATATATTATTCAGGGGAGAATCAGAGATGTAGGTAAACAGAGTTTGAAGATATTTTCCCATCTCTTTATTTTGTGAGACTTTTCACATTCATTAGCACTCATGGTTTTCTAGCTTCGCTTCTGTGACTCTTCAGCCAGAAGAAAAACAAGATATTTTTCCAACTGTGTACCTGTCACCACTGCTTGCAAAAACTGTGCACTGTGTCATTTGGTCTTTTGTAGAACATACAAATCTAGAAAAGAGAAATTAGCAGCAAAGCTGATTATCTCTCCTACTCCAAGAAAACATTCACTTCTCATTAAAGTCTACCTATTTCTGTTCATTTTCCAATAGCTTTGAAGGTTACTTGTATTATTTCCAGCTTTTATAGCATTCCTGTGAGAATATCATCTCATAAGTTCTCATCCTAATGTACACGGAAGCACAAAAACAGGTCATCTGTAATGCCTCTTTCCTTTACCTCTCACATTTAATCTTTCCTCACATCTTCTTGTTCATGTTAGAAATGTTTCCATCATCAAAACATCTCTATAATCCCACACTGTTGGAAGCCATCAACCTCTCTCACCTGGATGACTGTGTAATGTTTCATTGATCTTCCTCATAGTTTTGTTTTCCTGCACTATGGAGACAATGCCCAGAGCAACCTTTCTAAAACAGGTCAAATTGTGTCACTTCATTATATCCCCAAATCTACCATTGGTTCATATTTCACTCAGAGGAAGAATCCAAATTCCCTTGGATCAGCTGTAGGAATTTGCAATGTAGGTCTCCATAACGCCTTCATGTTCTAATATTCCCCCACTTTCCTTCACGCTTTTCCAGATCTCTTTTCCAGAACCTTCTCTCTTTGCTATTTCTCATACAAACTCCTCTGCATCTTCTAGAATACTCATCATTCTTTTATTTCCTTCAGGTCTATGGTCAAATGTCCTTTAACCATTGAATACTTCCCTGTCCACCTGTATAAAATAAAGACCCAGAACCCCCCAATACATTCTCCTCTTTCATTCTCTATTCTTCCTGGCCTTTTTTTATTTACGAAGTGTTTAAATATTTATAACCAATCATATATTCATTAATATATTTGTATCTTGTCTATCTCCACTCACTACAATTAAGCTCTTTTAAAACCATGACTTCATTGGTTAGGTTCCCTTCTGTATATTCAAACGTTAGAACATTAACATTGCCTGATTCATAGTATCTATGAAAAAATCACTAAAAGGATGAATGAACAGTTTAAATTCCATTTTGACAATGAGTGCCACTCATAAATTTAATTAAATAAATGTTCTTAAATATTTAAATCATATTTATAAATGTATATGCAGTTTTGTCTTTCCTGTTTTGTTTTAAGCACTTTAAAAACATTTCATAACTGTAATATAATACATATACAAATACATACAAAATGAGTTCTTTTAAGTTTCCAAGTCAATATCTGTCATTTAATAGCAAATTGAAGTCTTAAATTGGAATATTAAATGGATCATCACATTTTCTAATATGACTATATTAGAAATAATATTTCCCTGAATATTATTAACATGAAATGTGAAATACACAGATTGGCCCATAAAAGTGAAACATATTCCTCTTCTTAAATTGATAAAGTATGAACATAACAGATTTCATTTACTTCATTGTTTAAAAAAAAATCTTACCTAAACACTCTGGATTTGAAAGATCCTTACTGAAGAACACGCATTCTTAGAGCATGTAAACCAATGTCACACTCTCAAGCTATTTGAGAATCCTGGATGGAAAATTTACTATCACAATACACAGCATTGTGGACCAGACATTTAAGACCAGGGAGGTATACCTTGAAGCTGCAGCTTTCCAGTATAAGGGTCTTCATTCTCAGATGAACATAGTGAGCTCTTTAGAGCCATATGACAGCAACAACTCAGAGGCTGAGTCACTCAGGATTGAACTTACTCTATGTCCCCTGGTTCAATTTAAACCCTGAAGAACAATGATCTCTTCTAGTTTTATCGTCGGCTTTGGCTAGCTGTACTTCTGTGACCACATCCTGATTTACCCACAACCTAAGTGTACTCAACTCATCTGTTAACCAACTGAATCTGACCATTGATGAGATGTGTAAGGTCATTTTAATGTGAGAAATCATTTTCTTTGTGGGGATCATCTTCTGATATCAGTCCTCCTTTCATTTTTAGTCTTGTTTTCCCCAGTGGAAGCACTTTCATTTGAGCGGCTCAAAGATGAATTCAGGAAATAGAGACTCAGCTGGGTCAGCAGCTGCTGCTTTCCTCTCTTCTTCCCTCACCTTGGAAATTTAAAATAACTCATCTTGTGTGTATTTGTATATGTATTATATTGCAGTTATGCAATATTTTTGAAGTGCTTAAAACAAAACAGGAAAGACAAAACTGCATATACATTTATAAATATGATTTAAATATTTATGAACATTTATTTAAATTTATGAGTGGCACTCATTGTCAAAATGGAATTTATACTGTTCATTCATCCCATTCATCCCAACTTCCCACTTCTTCTCAGTGCTATGATATAATTTTTTCACTATCATAATTATGCAAAGCTTTGAAGGAAGTTTGCTTACCCTGTTATTATGACTGAGGTGGAAAAAATCTCTCTTGGTTCCATTGAGGAGACAAAATTAAACTTTTACTAATCAGTTAACATTGATTTAGTGCCTATGTGCTAGTCATGTTATATATGATATTCCATTTATGCTCATAGTGAAGCGCACACATTCCAACTTCACAAATAAGAAAACAGAAAATTGGGAAGTAAAATAAAATTACCTAGACTCACATTGGCAGAGCTAGAATATAAACTTGAGTCTGTGTGATGCTTCCTCTTCTACCACTATAGAAAAAGATATTAAAAAGATATAGAAAAGATATCCAAGAAATGGTCAAGAGATCAGATGTACAGAGCATGTATCTTTCTACATAAAATTAATTAAAATATGTCTGTAATCTGACTTTGAAGCAGTCTAATCTGCTCAGATTCCTTTCCTATGGTCAGTTCTTTCTGTGTGTACATCAACAAATACAGGCTTGTTCAAACTACTCAAATTCTAATTTCAAAAAGATTTGTTTTAATTCACAGCCAAATCTGAAAGGATACTTAGTCTCTCAGTATATCTATATTTAGTCCTTTCAACAAAGTGCTTATCCCCAAGTCTTTTCCTCTGCATCTTCACCTTCCATTCTAGGGCCTGGCAAGGGGAGCTGGCCTCCCTAGCAGCCCATGTGACCTTGATGATTAGATTAATAAGATCCATCTTTCCCAAAAAACTCACAGCAAGTTATCAGCTTTTTCTTGGCCAAAATCATCAATGGCAAAGACTAAAGTGTCATGTTAGCAAACTAGATTCACAGAATTAGGGGAAAAAAATCTAAGAAAGCCTCCAGGGGGGACAGAGGAAAGTCAAAGTTTATGACAAAGGAAACTGACCTCAAGCCATTGTCCAAGACTAACGCAGGAAAGTAGGCAGTGTTGGTTTGTGTTACAGAAGGTGGCACAACTAAGCCTGGGGGTGGGGGCTATGCAAATGATGGCAGGGATCCTGACAAGGCTCAGGTCCACAGCAATAAAACCAGAATTCCAGGGATTTACAGCCTAGTACAATGTGGAGAGTTATCAAAGCCAAAAGAGTTGGGAGTCCTTGTACTATAATCATGGTAGAAGGTCTATAACACCAAAATTAAGGTTGAGTGTTATTGAATTATAGATCTTTAAATTCTCCCTAAAAAATAACACCCATTCTAGTGTTTGAGAAATTTTAAATGGTAAGATTCCAGCAAAGGCAAGTCCTAGCCCATTGGAAACCTATTGCAAAGGCTGTGTATTCCTTTAAACCGGGAGTCTGCACCCCAACTTTGTATATGCAGTATCAAAGAGTAAATATTTTCAAGTTTGCAAACCACCAAATTCCTGTGACAGCTATTCAAGCCTGTCATTGTGCTGTAAAAGCAGCCACAGATAATATGTAAACAAACAGGCATGGCTGTGCTCCAAAAAAAACCTTTATGGATACTAAAATTTGAATTTCATAAAATTTTTAGGAGTCACAAATATTATTATTATTGTGAGTTTCTTTCCTGAAATCATTGTAGAAAAGTAAAACTCATCTTCAGATCACAGACCATGAAAAATAGATGATAGCCCAAATTTGCCTATAGCTTGTAGGTTTCCAACCTTTGCTTCAGATGACATAGTGCCTTACAGTCCCCTGTGCAAAGGACCTTTGTGTTCTCCTATTTGTTTGCAGTGATAGCTCCTTAGCTGAGTGAATGGCCAAGCCTTCAACACATTAGAACATCCCTAATATTCATATATTTCCTCTTCTAGTTTTTATTAATAGAAAAGTAATGTCTGCATCACCTTTGCATGATTCTTCAAACTTCCTTTCAAACTATAACTTACAGAACAGCAGTATCAATATTTATGCAAACATATACATACACTATCAGTAATTTTCTTCCCAGGATACTCACTCTTTCCAACTCACAAGCTTTTCTGTGATTTATTAAGTTGCCCTTTCCTTCTGTTTCCTTCTAGAATGATCTCAACAATGTTATCATAGGATGCTTCTCTACTCTCACAGCAATGGTCAAATTTTTCCAGGAGATAAAAGAGAATTTCCCTTTCTACATGCTCACCTGTTACTAGTACTCTCACACGAAGAGCCCAGCATTCAAAGGACAGCACCATGGTCTCAAATCAATGGACCCTAGTGACTACACCAATTGTGTGGAGGACTCTTAACAACCAAAGCTTTTAAAATTTCCCTGGGTCCCTCCATAAATGAGAAAGTTTTTTAGAGGCTTTAACATGGTGTTTTTGCATCTTTACAAACTTCCTTCCTGGCCATCAAAGTATACAAACTCCCTGGTTTATGATTTTATATTTTTGATATAATCATTTATATGATTTTAAGTCTTTTTCTTCCATCCTCAGACCATTTTGGACACTTCCAAGATAAGCTTTATAGACGCTCTAGGATTCTGCTTCTTGCACTCATTCCTTGTTATTGTCACACTCTTGGCTGTAATAAAACATGAAAATATTAAATAAAGCACATGTATCATGGGCCCTATCTAGAAATATCCACTCCCCAACATAAGAGAATTTAAATCTAAATTAGGAAAGTGAGGGGTAGAAGAGAAAAGAAGTGACTCTCTCTGAATGTCAAATAAAAGGAAATACAGACTAAATCAAGAAGTTTGCTAGACCAAAGAGTTTCCTTGTTTGGACATCTTGTATGGTCCATGCTTAATTATTCATACTGATGCAAAGCAGAAGATATATGAAAATGAATAAAGCAAAACCATTTATAATTCTATTGAAGGTTCAACCAGGGTTTCCAAAGACTGAGTGTTTATGTCTTCTTTAATGTAATTCAATGATTCAACTATAATAAAATGCATGGCTATACATTTATTTAATTTATAAACAATTTGGCAGAAATCATCTTCAAACCTATTTATAAAGTTACTGCTTAACTGCATTCTAGGTTCAACAGTAGTTAAAACTAAACTGTAACAGATGTATCATTATGCACAGATTAAACATAATGATAATAATAGCATCTACCATTTATTGGACACTAACCGTGTACCATGCAATCTTCATTTAATCCACTCAGAAACCCTACAAAGAAGCAATATTTTGGTTTCTATCTTTAAAATGTAACATTTTTAAGTTGAAATGGATCTTAAGGATTGTAGAGTCCTGCTCTATTCTTTTATAGAGAGTAAGCAACTGGCTTCCAAAGACTGTGAATTGTCATGGGTCATATATCATCTAAGCTGTAATTAGCAGACCCCAGGTATTTAGAGTCCACTTCTTTCCTAGTACAGTCTTGTCTTCAAGTTCTTGAGGGGCAGACCTTGTACAGATCTGTAGTTAGAACCTGCACTGTGGCTCTTTGGCCCAGTGAACAGAGCTTAGTAAACACTAAATGTTCTTATTTCATTCATCAAATATTTACTGTGCAATTAACTATGTGCCACACATGGTTTTAAGAGATGTAGACAGAGCAGTGAAAAATATCCTACCATACCCTGAAGAATGTTTCCCTGTTAATAATTTCTGTATGGAATACCTTTAGGCTTTTAATTCCCAAACTTCTTAGACAACACCTATCATTCAATAAAATATTTTTAGTGTCAATATTTAGTGGAGTGGGGAAAGAAGTATTTAGAAAAATATATATTTCCCCTAAAACTCAAATACAAGTTTTTAACTAAACATTATACATGAAGACCTCAAGTTATACTGTGAAAGAAATTATAAACATCAGAATCTCATGTAGACATTTTGAAATTAATGGTGACAGCACAAGGGATGTGTCTGTGCCTCTGGCTCCAAAAGTGACACATTTCTGCATCTATAGCAACTGCCTATACTATATAACTTACTTATGTGCTTGAAGCACAAAGAAAAGGATTCTTTTGCATTTTACATTCTTTTCTGATGTTTTTTTTACTGTATAAATACCTGGCTACATCTTAGTTACATGTTGAGAAATAGGTTGTGTGTCTTGGGTTGATATGTAATGCATCATTTTTTATTTCGCTATTTATAGTAATAGAAAATAGGTTCCCAGTTTACATTTTCCAGAAGCGATTGCTAATATTAAGAGGAAGCTGCCTGGGAGAATCAAAATCCCAACTCTGTTCCCTGTCTAGACGGAACAGGGACAGTAAACATGATAACTGAATGTATTGCATAGTCAGTTAGATGGTGATAAGTACTAAAAGGAACAAGGGAGGAAGTGTGTGTGTGGCAGGGGAAATACAGTTTGGAGCGGGGCTCTCAGGAAAGGCCTCACTAAGAAAGTGATGCTTGAGTAAAAACCTGAGTATAAAAGCATTCCAGACAGAGAAAGAAGTTTAAGGAATTTTCATGAATTTCTGGAGTAGCAAGTTGAACCTTGGCCCAAGGAATCCAAGCAAGGGGAAGAGTACACAGTGACGATGTCAAAGAAGCAGGGGGAGCGGGAGAACGTACAGAAATAATTATGGTGGCAACCATAGTGAAAACAACAGTTTTTTTTCTGGTATGAATCACTGTCACTCCCCCACGGCATTTTTATTTACTTGGTACTTTACCTAAGATAGCAGCCTTGCACAGACATCTTCCCCCATCTGCTTTCTTGAGAACTGTGTGATCATAGAACACAGTTAATTATAGGGAAGGTCTGCTTCACGGTCACTGTTATTCCAGTGACCAATCGAATCCTGCAGCACAAAGCTCCATTAAAGAGCCTTTTTATTCCTCATTTCCTAAACTCAACGGTACCACGTTGCACAAGGAATGTGCTCCCTACTGCTGAGGACCAACATTACCTGGTACACTATTACATGCTGCCAGAGAAGACAGTGGAATCTGCCTTCCCTAAAAAATGTTGAAGAATGGAAGCCCTCCCAGAGGACTGGGCTCCCACCAAGGACAGAGGTAAGAGGACTTCGATGAGCTCTCTCAACACAGTGATTCTTTTATTTCTCTCTGAGGAGTCCAGTGGGGGTAATTATTTAATGATTTAAAAGATTTTCTATTTTCCTTATGGGGGAATAACATGCTGCATAAATCATATATGGGTTGCTGTCAAGTTGAAATGTTCCTAAAAACTATATATCTCCAGACCAGGTAGAGGTTTTTTTTGTTTTGTTTTTGTTTTTTCCCCCCCTCTTTGCATACCAGAGGGCTTCTGTCATGAAGTTTAATTTGATCCTGAAACGTTTAACAAATACCCAGGCATGAGGAAGGCAGAGGTCATTCCCAGACACATGGGCTGGGAAAAAGAATTGACAGTACAGATTCTAGTAACAGTGCTGTGCTGACGCGGAGGCAGATGAGGAGAAAGACACAGAAATTTTGAAGGTGAAAAGGAGGATAAATCAAAGAGGGTAGTCTAAAGAATAAGGAGAGGTTTTAAAATAGCATCTTCTAGGAAAGTGGCAAGTTGAATCCTCTATTATGATGGTACCAGAATGTTTCTTCCTGCTTTAGAGCAGCTTAGGTTTATTAAAGAGAGACCATCATCCAAAGAGTTTAAATTAGGAGGGGTAGAAAAGGCAATGGGAAACCTTGCCTGGATCATAAACATACTTGAGCAGCCAATGATTTATTACAACAGCAAGAGAAAATAAAAGTCATAACAGAGTCCTGGGAAAATAAATTTCATCATATCCTCCCACCATTACATTTATATGTATTTTATTCTTGTAAATTCAAGACTTTTTTAACTACAAGTTAAATATAACTAAGTTATATAAACCCAGTCTTTTTTTCTCAAGAAAAAAATATGGAAAACCTCCACGTATATGAAATACATGTGGTGTTAACTTTTAAAGCAGAAAAAAAAAAATCAAATAGAAACATGTTGACCAACTGTGAATAGTGTAAAATGAGAAGCAAATTCTTTAGGGGGAAAAAGTCATTTCCAATTTGGATGCCAAGAGCACTAATCACCTCACACTGCTCAGCTGTGATTCTAGCATCTGGGAGGTTCTCAAAGGGTTCAAGTGTTAAGAAGTCATGGATGAGTGTGGAATGCATTTTGTGGTTAGAATCACTTCTCTCTGGTGATCAGAAGTGAGGAAAGGAAAATGCCACTTATTGAATTGCTCTCTATATTAGGAGATACCTTTTAAAATAATTAAGAATGTTCTATTAAGAATGTTGCTCATGAGTTTCAGAACTCCAAAGAGCTAGAAATTATAGCAAAATAATTGTGCACCCAGAAAGTTTGTAATTATGAGTCCATAAAATGTCAACATAGAGATAACTGTACTTTCATAGAGAAAGTTTTTCTGTTACTAACAAAAGATTGGAATAAGATAAAATATAAGTTTTTAACCAGAGAATGACAGACATGCCACAGAGTGAAGTAGACAGACCAAGGGAACCACATCATGGCCTTAGTGAAGGAGTCAAAGAAATGGCAGAAGAATGGAAGTCACACTCCCAGCAATACTTTCTCTTTGCAGTGATGCCATAAAATCTGTTATAGGAAAAATAGACATTCAAAAATGCCTGTCACAGTGTTCTTCTTCCCAGGGTGGCATCTGTGAAGACATCAGTCACTCAGCTCCGCAGCTGTCCTCTTTTGTCTTAGCATCAGGATTAGTCTTCAAATCAAGACCCTGAATCTCAGTTAATCCATCAGGTCCACTTTATGAAGAAGGTGACATTTTATTAAAACATGTTTTCAAAGTATTGTAAGAAAACACTTAAAATACAGAATGTTCTATAAGCCAAAGTGTGAACTAGATATTCATAGCATCAAGAGATCTTAGCTCTGAAAGTTCTTTTGAAAATAAGAGAAATTGTCCCTTTGTTTTCTCCTAAATTCATAAACATGGGAAGTTGAAATCCCCACCCCCAAATTAAAGCAACATAAACAACACATCTTAATAAGTGGATAACATTAATAATATTTTAGTTAGATTGTGGAAGACTTAGAAATAGTACCTAGATTTCCCCCTTCTTTTCAGTAAGTTCTCATCATACTCCAGACTTCTGCCTCATATTCAAACTATCATAGGTATGATTTCACTTTCAGGTATAATTTCATTTTCACAATTAAATATATGATTGAGGAAAAAGTAATTCCTCTCTACCTCAGGGGTGTGCATTTTATATGCCAAAAATTAAGAATGTATCCACTGTGGAATTGGAGAACATCATGCTAAGCAAAGTAAGCCAAGCCCAAAAAACCAAAGGCTGAATGTTCTCTCTGATTAGTGGATGCTGATACATAAGAGGGGTAGGGGTGGGTTGCATGGGAGAAATGGAGGAACTTTGGATAGGACAGGGGGAGGTGAGAGGAGGGGAGGGGGAATGGGAGTAGCAAAAAATGGTTGAATGAGATGGACATCACCACCCTAGGTGCATGTATGAAGACACAAATGGTGTGACTCTATCTTGTTTGCAACCAGCGAGAGGGAAAATTGATGCTCTATATATGTACTATGACTTGAAATGCATTTAAATTAATTAATTAATTTTAAAAATGTATCCTCTGGTTCAAAATGTCCATCTTGCTATTGCTACTGTTAACCAGTAGCTATGGCTAAACCATGAGCAAGTAATGACACTAGTATTTTTTTTCAAGTTCAATTAGTGGTAGGGGATCTTCTTCTATAAATCCAAAAGTTGTCATGTGATAACTCGGCACCCAGCTTACAGAAAGATATATTATTATCTTTGTTTGATTTGACCTCATGGTAATGTACATTTATTTCATCACTCCTCACAAGGCTGGGCGACAGGGCTGATCTACAGCTGGGTTGACAACTAAAACTCTTCTGTATAAATTAATACAGAAAACGTATCATTGACTACATCTCTGACAGCTTTCCTTCTTGCTGAAAGGAAAGTAAGAGAACCAGTTTAACAAAAGTATTTTTGTATCAGTCACATTGATATTATCATCACAAATCTTGGCTTTCTATGAGCCATCAAAATTAAATTGTTGGAAATTATACCTGTATACCTGCTCCTTCCTATTGCACTGAACCCCAAGATAAGCATAATCAAAAGAGTCCAATATTTTTGTTATTTTCCAATTATATTAAATAGTGTTCTGCTCTTCTCCTTGACAAATACTTTATTGTCTATCTTTTCATTGAGCATTTCTTTGCTCCATTATCATCTAATTTTATGATTTTCCTACTAGAAATCTAGTAGGAAACTATCTTAACTATAATTTTATAATACATATTAATATTTTCATTAAATATTATACCCCAGGATATTCAATCTAAAGTAACCATAACATTCATATTAATTTTTTTCTTGAATTGATAAGATGGCAAACAAAACTATTGCCATATAAATATATAGAGAGAGTAGCATAAATATATAAAATTATATGTACAACCTTTATAAAGTGGTTTTATAAACTTAAAGTAAACTAAGTTATTGTCAAGAAACTTTTGGCAGTCAGGTTTGGGTCTATCTAATGTGCTGGCTCATTTTCCTCTAATTAGAAACACTCTGGGAAAATCCTTAGGGAAGAATTACTACAGACAAGAAGTGAATTTGCTTTGGTTATCCAGGCCTTGTCTTCTCAATTAATTATAGCTGTGCTAGGGAAAGTATGACTCCTAAAGCAATTAACATACTCTTTGGACAAAAAGAGTAAAGAATCAGCAAAGTCATGGTGACTAGGTGACCTAACACACAGAGAAACTAACTTCTTATTTGATATGGTTCTAAAAGTGAAATGTAACGAGAGGAACTAGTTTTGAGTTATAAATAGTTAAAGAAAAATTTGTTATACTAGCAAAGAAGATGTTTTAAATATTCTAATCAAAAAAATATTTTAAATAATAGAGGACTTTTGAGAATGGAAATAAGCAGCTCACCTATCTGTATCTATACCCAAAGGAAGACATCATTCCTGTGTGTCAGCCTACTTCAGTGCAAGGAAGGTTGAGAGACTGTTTTCTAAGTTCTAAACTTGACTCCGTTACTTACTCTGCATCTTCAGCAAGTTACTTAAAAGTTTGCTTCCATTGTCTCATCTGTGAAACAAGAATAATTCTCTTTAAATTCATAAGATAGCAGAAAAAATTGGGCAGAGGACCTACTTCTAAGGGTTATTCTGAGAATTAAATGAGATAATAAATGTAAAGGATATATACTGATGTCTAACAGAGTATGTGCTATAGAAAAGCATTACCTACATTTAGTGTTATTACCTCTGGAATGTTCTTTCATAACTCAACTCATGTCTTGCTCCTTCCTCCCCATCACTCCTTTCTGATTCATTCAAGTAGGACTCCTCTCTGCCCACACATCCACCTTGGTTTCCTATAACTAATTGTAGTAGTTTCCTAGGGTTGTCATGACAAACTGCCAACACAAATGTGTTGTTTCACAGTTCTGGAGAACAGAAGGCTGAAATCAAAGCATCAACAAGGTTGGTCCCTTCTGAATGGTCTGAAGCACCATCTGCTCCATGCCTCTCTTCTGGCTTCTGGCAGTTGTCTCAATACTTGGCATTTCTTGGCTCCATGGCCTATTACTTCAATTTTTGCCTCCATCATCACATGGCATTCTTTCCCTGTTTTATCCACATCTTTTTTTTTTTTTTTCTAATAGTACAATAACAGTCATTAGATTAGATAAGACTGGTATCCTTGGATTAGGACTAGAGTCCACCCTAATCCTGGATGATTTCATTTTAGCTCAATTACCTTATTTTCAAATGAGGTCACACTCAAAATTCCAGGATGAAGACTTTTATGTATTTGGGAGTGGACATAATTCAACCCACTAAACTAGGTCTCTGCTTAATTATTTCCACATTCTTGGAATTATTTTTTCTCTTATTTACATTCCCTATTTTTGTTTTCCCACCCTTTATAGCAGACTTAATTTTTATTTTTTTATTTTATTTTATTTTTTTTGGTACTGGATATTGAACTCAGGGGCACTTGACCACTGAGCCACATCCCCAGCCCTATTTTGTGTTTTATGTAGAGACAGGGTCTCACTGAGTTGCTTAGCACCTCACCATTGCTGAGGCTGTCTTTGAACTCGTGATTCTCCTGTCTCAGCCTCCCTAAGTGCTGGGATTACAGGCTTGCACCACCGCGCCCAGCTGAGAACTTAATGTTTCTGGTGTCTTAGAACTTCCTGCCAAGCTGGACTCTGAGTTATTAAAGAGTAAGTGAATCTTAGGACATCTTCCATTTCCCATGGTATCTAGCACTCTGATGGATAGAGAATGGACCATTTATAAATATTATTGATGGATTACTTCTTTATTAGTTGAATATATTATGCCTGTATGTATTGTTTGCTACCATTTATGAAATAATTTGAAAATGAAGGAATAACATATTCAAGTTTTATCTTATTTATGATGCTTATTAGATCAGGGAAATTAGTTTGAGAGTTCTTTCAAAAGCCATGTTAATAAAAAGCATTACATCTTTGGTCCTTGATCAAAAGCAACTAAAATCTAGATGGGAAGGAAAAGAATAGTCAGAGAATAATTAGAGGGAAAGAAAGCTTTATATGCTATGGCATGATATAATTATAAACTAAAGATTTAAATTATAACACTGAAATAACTAGAAAACAAGCCAACATGATAAGGAACTAATTATGTGGGACAAACTATAGGTGCAAAATAGAGAATTTATCAAAGTTATGATTTAAGCATAAAACTGCTTTTAAGTGTATTGTGGATGAGGGGTACCTTTTACTTCAGTTAACACAAAGCAGATGTTTATGTCATTTAATTATTTGACAATTAGAGTAATGATTTATCCTTTAGAGGGTTTGTGGTCTGTGTTTTTTTATTCTATTTACAGATCAAGCAACAGAAATCTGATTTGTTTATATTAATGTCATACAATATCACAGATGCCACAAAGACCTTGACACAGTAATTCCTCTTCTCACTGACATGAGCAGAACTTGAAATCTCAGGACCAGAAGAAATATCCCTGACTGTTCTCTCTTGGGATCACTCCAACTAAAGAATTTCAACCCATATGTTGTAGTTGAAAGCTGTCTGCTGGAAATTTTAACTCATGGGTCCTAGCTGTGTTGGGCCACACAGGACCAAGTTTAATCCCTCTCCCCAATGACAACCTTTCAAACAGCTAAAACCTGTTATCAGTCTCACTGCACTTTCTCTCTCTCCAGCTTAAGCTGTATGACATGTTATCAAGACCCTTCCCTCCTGATCACGCTCACCTGTGTGTGCCCCACCTTGTCTATCACTCTTAAAAAGTGATGCCCAGAATGAATAAAGCTTCCAGGTGCTCAGTGACAGCACAGCATGTTTAGAGCAATAAAACATCTTCTGTCATTTGTCTCTTCTCCCACAGCAAGAGCTCAGGTCTTCGCTGTAGAGAAATCCCCATAACCTCCTTATTGGACTACTTACCAGTACAGTCCTCATACTATTCTACATTTTTCCATGGTAAAATTATAATAATAGGATAATAGCATTTCTATAATTCAAAGATTTCTGGAGGCCCCCTATTTGCAGCATGAACACAATAAAATTCTGTTCCTTAGGAAGACATGAAAGACCTTCAACAAATATCATTTGGCAACATATTTAGCTCAGTTTCTCCAAAATTTTCTATGCATTTTTTTCATGGATTGAATTGTGAATCCCTACAGTTCATCTGTTGAAGCACTAACCCTCCAGTACCTCACAATGGGATCTTTTTAGAAATAAAGGTCACTGCGTGTGTGGTTAAAATGTGGCCATTTGGGGTGGGCCCTAATCTCTTATGAGAGGTACAGTTATAAAATGGGGACATGTGGATACAGAGACACAGATAAAAGGACACCACCTGAAAATGAAGACAGTTTTCTACACATTGAGGAGAGAGGCCTGAAACAGATTCCTCCCTCACAGCCCTCAGAAGTCAATCCTGCCACCACACTGATTTCAGACTTCTGGCTTCCAGAACCATGAGACAATCTCTGATTTAAGACACCCAGTTTGTAGTACTTTGTTTTGGCAGCCCTAGTGATCTTATACACCATTCTTGCCCACTCTCCACAAAAACAGTCCCAACTTTCAGCAAACGAAAATATGAAGAAATAGTCATCCATCAGCTTTAAAAGAAGCAACTCCAAAAATCAGTGGTTTAAAAAAAAAAAAAAAAACATTTCTTTAGCTCAGGATTCTGCAGATTGGAAACAAGCTAGGCTGAGCTAGGCAATTCTTCTGGGCTGACCTGTTTTCAGCTGGATTCACTCAGGCAGCTGGTCTGTGATGCTCTCAGCCAGGACACCTGAGGATGAGATGTCCCTTCACATGGTCCTTCATCCTTCAACAGCATATCCTAGGGATTCCAAGAAGCTAAGAGGAGGGAAATTCTCAATACTATTCTTATGTGCCACTTACTGCTATCTCATTAATTAAATCAAATCATAAGGCTAGGCCAGATCCAAAGTGTGGGGGAAATCATCCACCTCTTTGTGGGAGAAATACAGACTCATATTGCAAGGATGTAGATACAGGAAGAGAGAAAAAAAAAAGTATGTGATCACTTTCTCAACTTCTACCTTAATTCTTTCATTATCAAATTCTTATTATGATCTCCACAGGTATGAGACACTATTAGTACAGTAGTTGTATAAAACAACAAACAAACGGCGAGGCGCTAAGCAACTCAGTGAGACCCTGTCTCTACATAAAACACAAAATAGGGCTGGGGATGTGGCTCAGTGGTCAAGTGCCCCTGAGTTCAATCCCCAGTACCAAAAAAAAAAACAACAACAACAACAAACATACATGCAAAGCAGATATGGTCCTACCTCTATGTATCTATACTACCTGCAATGATATTTTAAAACATGAGAAAACTGGTAAATATTTAAGATGAAGGTGTAAGATAAAAGTATCCCATAGCAAAGAAATATAATCAATATGAAGAAAGTGGGAGACAAAGTCTGGGGATAAGTCTTCTAGTTGGTTGTATCTCAATTGGGGTGAATTTACCTCCACCCCAAGGAACATTGGACAATATCTGGAGACCTATTTTGGTCATAATTAAGGGACAGGGAGCTGCTACTGGTATCTACCAATAGAGGCCAGGGATGAGGCTAAGCATCCTATAATTTACAGGATAGCTCCTCACAACAAAGAACTCTCCAGCCCAAAAGGTCAATAGTTCTGCTATTGAGAAGCCTGGTTGCAGCCTATAACTCTAACCAATGCTAGAAAACCTGGGCATGACAACTTTTCTCATATCATTACTGCCCCATTTTACTAACCTCTTTTACTTGAAACTATCAAAAGAAAAGAAGAGAGTACTTTAGACTGTAAGGGCAAACAGTCACCTAGGCAAAGATGAGAACAACTGTCCCTGTCTCTAGGAGCCCAGAGCCCAGAAGGCTCAGCCTTCCCATAGACCACCCAGGCAGGCATTTCATCAGAGTCCAACTTTCATCTGGGCCTCTGTTGTGTGTCCCAACTGCTGTTGATATGAGCACCTGTCATCATGCTACATGCTTCTGCAGGAGAGACCTTATCTTATTCATCTGTGGCTCTTCAAAGTCTGTAAGTACTGTTGAATGAGGGACAAGTCCTAAAGAGGACTTCACATTGGTCACCATGTTGTGAGATAAGTCAGTTTATTATCTATAAACCCTCAAATATATGCAAAGCAGCATTAAAAAAAAGAAAAAAGGTTGATAGCATCTATGCTCGTTCATCTCAGATTCAGGTACTACCAAGTATCCCTATGAGAAGACAAAATTAGCTTTGTTATTCTCATGTAAAACTAAAGTTGAGCAAGATGTCTCTATGAATTACAAATCTGCTACAGGAAAGCCTGGTCTTCTATGAGACTACCCAGTGCTATTTATGGCCATGGTCACTATTTTAATTCATTGGAATTTTTATCTAACACTTGATTAGTGATTCTTTTTCACTTCAGTTCTTTTTTTCTCTTTTTTCACTGGTTTACCTGCCTAAAAATATTTCTCTTTTACTTTGTGTTTGAATAAATAGTCCTGTAACATTTTGCTACCCATGTAGTTTAGTAGTTATTGAAAATCTGTCATTTAAAACTGCTTCTCCTCATGTGCAAACATCTGGCTTACCCACTTAGCATTTTGAAATAAGTAGTAATTATCCAGACTCTGATTGGCATGATATTGGCATGACAACCTAAAACTCCAGCCTCTATTCCCAAACCTGGTTGCATTTTGTTACAAAGCAGAATTCACTTAATGGGTACTCTGGAGTTTAATTTAGCATGGCATATCCTTGCCTTCCAAAATTCATAAGTAAGTGCTTAATATTGCTTAGCCACATATTAAGTGAAATCAGAAAAACTAAAAATGTGTTTGGGTATTGGACATAGAAGAGGAAAGAAAATTCTGTAGTTTGGATTCTGAGGTTGAGATCCTGAAATTAAACTTTTTTAAAAGTCCATAGAAGGAGGGAACAGGGAGGAGAGGGCAAGGGAGGAGCTTACTAAGACATTACTGAAGATGCTCTCATGAACAAGTTAATTTCAGTGCACCAATAATAAGACTGGCACCTTGACATTCCTTCCTCATCTCTCTGTGGAATTGAGAGAGCTTAGGCAAGTCTTACCTCATTTTCAAAGCTCCACATATAGGTGTGCCCAATTGTGGCAGAGACTGGCTAGTTAAATTGCCAGACCTCTTTTCTCTTTCCCTAGGATGAGCAAGCAGATGGTCTACAATTCTCAGTCTCCCTGCCGAAGAAGGCTATCACTGGGTTCTGGACAACAGAACATAAGCAGAGATGATGTGTGCCACATGCCATGATACATGTCTTTCTGCCTCTGCTGGCTTGATCAGATGAGTACAGTAACCTTGGAAGCCTGTGTTACACAGCACAGAGCCAAATGACGGAAAGGGCCTGTGTTGCCTAATCACCACTTGGAAGAGAGCCATCACATGACCGTGAATGCTCCTTTTATACTTCTCATGGAAATCTTACACAACTAAAGTATCATGCCATGTTACTGAAATCAGGGGATTTTTCTGTTGTAGTGGCTAACATTACATTAACTAACATACAACCTCTCTCAAAAAACATTATCTAAAGAAATTACTAAGACATTACTGAAAGAGGAAAGAGAAACTTACAAAGAGAAGCAGTGGACAATGGGATTTATTTATTCATCATTCCCTTTTTTCAACAAATACTAAATTCCTTCTATGTGTAGGTTGTTATGCTAGAAACTACAGATAGTGAACAAAACGGACATTATCAGTCTACATGTAAGTTATGTTCTAATGAGGTAATAGGAAACAGATGAAGTGATATATAAGTAAAATATGTACGACCTCAGAGAATAAATGTATAATATGAAAAATATCAGAAAAGGGAGAGTCTGGTGGCCGAGAGCAATGGGTAGAAAATGTGGCTAAGTCTTAGGAAACCATGCCTGGTGCAGAGTCCAGGCAACACCTATGGCTGCTAACTGACAGAGGGGAAAAGGTGCCACCAAGATAGCCTTTATGACACTGGGTGGTCCTGAGACAGGAAATGCCTTAAGTAACCTAGAGGGGCAGGGTTTCATATCTCAGGGTTCCCAAGGACAAGTATACCTTTAATAAGAAGGAGAAAAAACAAGTGCTTATAGAACACAAATATTTGCCAGTCTAAAAAGTGAAGAGAAGCTGACAGCATTAAATCTTCTAACCGAAATGTTTACCTTCAACTTTTGCCTATCCACATGAAAGAGAGTTAAAAACTATGTAGAACTGGAGGGTAAAAAATTTCAAAGAAAAATTTAATTAGAATTCAGGACTACATTTAAAATAATAGTACAGTGATGGCAACACATTAGTCACAGTTTCTACCCATCCTAAGAAAAGAATTAAGGTCAGAAGCAAAAGGAAGAGATAAGTAATACTTAATATTCATGTACACCTGCTTTAAGAAAACTGAATACATAGAAACTCAATTCAACAAATTAGATAACAGCAAGTGATTTTTCATGTTAAAAATAAAAGGATTTATGACACTATAAGACTCACTTTAGGCTTATGTAAAATACAGAATTTTCAATGGGTGTTTATCCCAAATGTATAAAAACTTTCCAAGCCAAGGATTCTAGAACAAAAGAACATGCTTTATAGCATGAGACATTTAATATACAGATTGGGGAAATATTGAACAGAAACACACTCCAAATCATTCATATGCATTTGTTTCATGTACAGACAGTATACTTATATTTTCTCAATGTTTGCAAGGTGCAGATATCATATTCTCAGAAAATTATGAAATTTATATTCTGAAACATACATTTTAATACATATGTACCATGTAAGATATTCACAGTATTTCTCCATTGCAAGGGCAATACTGGAAACTACACTCTTAAGGACTGCCGTTATCATTCAATACTTGAACTGAGAAGAGCAAAATAAAGTCATGTGATACCATGATTAAAAATCAGCTTTTTATATGACAGACTAGAGATTTATTCCACCTATGAAGCCTATAACTGTGAACTGTAGAAGATGAAGTAGTAGTTTATATACAATAGAGTTGAATTAAAAATCAGTTTCTTGGCTAGCAATTAAAAGTAAAATATAGTTATCCCTCAATATCCATGTGGGATTAGTTCCAGGACCCCTGTAGATATCAAAATCTGTAAATACTCAAGTGCCTTATATAAAATGATTATGTTATAGCATTTGTTTATAATACATGCACATCTTCCCATATTCTTTAAATCACCTCTGCATTACTTACAATACTCAATACTCAATAGTTTATATGTTATATAAAAATGTTTTTACTGTATTTTTAGGGAATAATGACAGGAAAAATCTGTACATCTTCAGTACAAAATATTTTTCCAAATATTTTCTATTGTGGTTGCTTGAATCTACAAATACAGAACCCACAGATACAGAAAGATGACTGTATATATGTACAAATATATGTACATAATATAAAGAGAAAAGCACAACTTCTGAAGTTCTGCTTGCAAGGGGGCAAAGGGTGCATGAAGTAAGGAGATTTAGGGGAGGAGAGAGATTAAGTAGACCCTGGATGTGGCTTAGCTCTTTCAACTTGAGAATCTACTGTAGCATGTTAAAATTGCAGTTCAGAAGAACTTTTCAAAATGGCTTTCCTGCTATAATTTTTATGTCTTTTTATGAGCATGATTTGACCACACCAACTTTACAGAGAAAAAATCCTAATCCGAGAAAGGTAAAGTGACTTTCCCAGCATATTCCAGATAATTAATGCTAACCCAGTTCCCCTTGCCAGCTCTGCTACGCTTCTATTTGATGATGGTGTTATCATCAATAATAAATACACTAGAATATAAAGCACATATTGAAGAAAAATATAATAGATAATTATAATCATGGAAATTCTG
Source organism: Geosciurus inauris (assembly GCA_004024805.1). Lineage (NCBI taxonomy): Eukaryota > Metazoa > Chordata > Mammalia > Rodentia > Sciuridae > Geosciurus > Geosciurus inauris. Next base: position 62,613 of record PVHX01005039.1, on the reverse strand, counting down.
AACATAAAAAAGACATAGCATGCACTATTTTCTTCCCAAATGCCAGGCACAATTCTAAACATTTAAACCATTATCTCATTAAACACTGAAAATAAGTGCTATTTATAGCCTGTTCCACAGATTGGAAAATAAAACTAAGAAATATTCATTTGCTTTTCCAAAGTCACACAGAGGAGTAGATACATTTTAATTCCAGGCAATCTGATTTACATCTCATGCTTTTAAACATTCCAAAAGAATGTATTATATGAAGACAGCAACAGAAGTCACGGGATTAAAGTTTAGAAAGTCCATGACACAGAATAAGATGGAACAAGTCTAGCAAAGTAAATGGTCAGAGAGATCAGTGATAGAAAATTGTCAGGATTAAGGATGGGTTCATCTTTGACATTCATTCACTTATTCAACAAATATTTGTTGAATGTCTACCATGTGCCAGTACCATGCTAGTTAGTGAGAAGTCAGAGGTAAAGGTGTCATCTGCTACAATGACCTCATATTTATGAGCAATAAATAAGAAATGCTTACATGTAGAAGAAAATATCAGAGAGTCAGTAGTGCTGTACTCTAGAGAATTCAAGCCTGGTGATATGATGGAGTGACTAGGTGACTTATTTACATTAAATAGCCAGGAAGGGAACCTCTGAAGAGATGATTTTTGAGATGATATTTGAAGGACAAGAAGTAGTTAGCCATGAGAAATTCATCAGAAGAACATTCGTGAGAACAAAGGAGGCTAAATCTAGAGATAGGAGATGGACATAGCTGGCATCATTGTGAGCCACTCAATGGACATGGCTTGAGTTGAGGTTGGAAGGAGAGAAAGAAAGCAGGGTCCTGAGAAGGGAGCTTTATTTGCAAGTTCAATGAGAAGACACTTGAAGGTTTTATGCAGGAGGGTGACCTCACAGAATTACATTTCAAGAGCATCTTGTAGCAGTTTGCTTATATGGAGAAGGGCTGTAGGATAGGAGCAGGGAGCAGGAAGAACACTAAGGAAGTATTGCAAGAATCCAAGCTAGTCAAAAGATAATAATAGTGGGACAGAAGTGGGAGAGACAGAGGTGGGGAGTAGTGGATTTGGGGAAAATATTTGAGAATTGGACCCAGCATAGCTTGCTAACAGAAAGAAAAAGGGGGGAAAAATTGGGGTTAAGCCTTTGACATTGCAAAGAATTCAAATAGCATGAGAGCCAAGACACCACCATGCTCTTAAGGAAAAAACTCATATCTGAAGCATTTCCAAATTATATAGAAAAAGAAATAATAATCACAAGAAAGACATATGTGGCTGCAGTTCAAAGACAGCGTAATAACAGTCTTTTAAAAACCATTATGTGACTGCTACATCTGTCATTGGAATGACAAATGGTGCCTGACCAAGGAATTCCAATGAAAAAGTTAACAGGCAACACAAGAGATACTTTCTAAAAGTCAGAAATGCAGGCATAAAGTAAAATAAGGGTAGATTCCCCTCACTTAAACCATATTTAAACCTGGATGATTTGTATATTCATTTAACTTTTAGGAGTACATTTAAATTAGATTTTGGAGGACTTTCTTTTAGAATATGTACCAGAAACAACTACTCCTTGAAATGAGTATGACCCATTCAGAATAAGCATTCAGAGAGAGAATATATTTAATTCTAATGACACTGTAATTGCTCAAATTTGTGTGTGTATGTGTTTAAACTGCTTGATGAGGTTAACTTTCAGAGTCAGCAGCAAATTCTCAGACTATCAAGTCTGTGTCCTTGGAGGATGGTCTTATCTAGTTAGTTTGAGGTTGGGAGCACAAAGCTGCTGATAAAGTTGCTGCTCCACGATGTTCTCAGAAAGGACTAAGCAAGGGAGTCCATGCTCTTGGTATTTGTAGGCCCTCACATGCACAGAAGCATTCAGATGCAATAGAATTTCAATATGATATAAACCTGATGTCAGGTTAACTCTGTGGGTTGAATTGTTTATAAGCAAAGCCATGGATATCAAAGATACTAGTCTACCTTGTCCACAGAAGCAATATTTTGTGTAGTACTTTTTTTTTCTCCAAGCAGGGTTGGTGGTGTGTTATACTCCAATATTGATAGTTTCATTTCTCATCATCCTGGATGTGACATGGATTACTATTGATTGCTGTGTTTTAATATATCATGTTGCCACCTCTTGGCTGGGGTCAGTCAGGAGATGCATAATAAGAAGTTTCTCTGTGCCTTATCTTAGTACAAAATGTATGAATAACTTTTCTGAGTTTGTTTCATTTCTGAGTTTCATTTTTTAAGAATGCCTTCATGTAATTTGTCTAAATTTAAAATTTTAGCTACCTTTCTCCTAGTTAATTGTTTATTTGAATGCACCAAATAAATGCCTGGCCTTTTCCTAGATTCTGTGGATTACAATATAGGTGAGTGGTCCCAACATTTTAAAGAGCATTTTCTTCCCCAGAGTGGAAAAAACATTGACATTGCCTTTTCCCATCAAGTCTTATGACATGTCTAGTGTTTCACTTGCACATTTGTTCACTCACACATGAAAAAAAATAGACTTAAATTATTTGCTCTTAAAAATTGCCACTACTTTATATGTTGTTGCAGAGAATGTGTAATCCTGTTCACTTCCTTTGATGACACAAGAATGACTGGCCAGATGTGAGAGGATTGCTGTCGTAGATGGAATAGAGATCTTTATTACTCTTCTGACAATTTAAATTTAATGGCACATACACTCAAATTTACTGCACAGGATAAATTATGTATTTACTACACTTCATAATTGATTTCATAACAATTTTACTTCCTGTGACAAGATGAATTTTAGAAGGAATGGAAGGAAGCATTTCATTTTTTAATTGTCCTAGAACAATTCCTGTGTAGGCCTAGATACATCTCACCTTTCCCTTTCTCCCCCAAAACAAACAGCACTTGCTCAGGAGATTTCCCACAAAGAGTTGACATCATGAAAATCTGATACTTAAGCGGAGGAAAGATTTGCCTTTGAGTGTGATGGAAGCCTGGGCTTTCCTCCAAAAGAGGAAGAGAGGAAGAAGCTGATACAATGAGATGGGAGGATCTTAGAGGTGGCCTAAATGGAGTGCTATTTGTGCTCTGGAGCAGAGCTGAACTGACTTTGATGTGAACGCTTCCTGGGTTTGGTGGATGAGACACTGCATTGTCCTGCCATGATTGAACACACAGAAGGAAAAGAAAAAGAAACGTCAACACCCCCTGTAGAGAACACATAGAAGACCACTCAAATTTTTTTTTAATTTTCATCATCAATACAAATGTATTCTGGGTTTTTTTTCAGGTAAACAAATTTATTAAATCCACCAGAAGGTTACCTTCCAAATTAGAAAAAAAAAATCAAAAGAAAAAATAAGACAAAGACAAAAAAATGTGTAACAAGTTAATAAAAATATCCAAGGGGCCATTTGGAGAGTGCAACAGTGCAGAGAATACAATAAAAGTATTAACTTTTGTCAAGTTTATACAACCTCAAGAAACAGACATGCTGGTAACAAACCAAGAGGGATCCACAAAGGTGGAGGGTCACATGAGCAGTGGACTCATCACCTCACCAGCCTAAGGCAAGATATATGCAAGACCAATTCATCCAAGCCCCATTGCCTACTGCTTCAAATTCCTTCTTCGAAACCTAAAATCACATTCATTAGTGCAACAGATTAAGAGTAGTCAATCACAACAGAGGACCAGGGTGAGAAGTAAAACACTTCTTTCAGAGCAAGTGTATATGATACAAATGTATTCTTTTGCTACAACTTGAGAATAACTAAAGGTTGATTATCAAGATTTGTCTTTTATTTAATTTAAAATGCACTATGCTTTTATTTTTAATACTAGTCTTAAATTAAGAAAAATCCAAATTTTAAAATCAAAACTAGCCATAAATTCATTTTAAACATAAAACTGGAATGAAAACATAACTTTCATAGCATTTATGGAGAATATTATGTCAGAAAATGACTTTTTAATATATTATTTCAAAAATTAACAGTAGCAAAAAGAAATCCACTATGCCAGAGTTTTGTTTGAAATCTCCTATTTCTTTAATGCCTAATAAGCCAAAAGAACCCAAAACCATTAGCATATACTTGACTTTTCAAAACTGCAAAACCTACACAAAATTTAGCCATGTGGCTAACAGGTTATTTCTTTAACATTGGCCTCCAATTATAACTATAAAAATATTAATTTCTCAAACCAACAAATAAAGCCAGAATAAATCCATCATATATTTACATATATATTAGTAAATAAATATCATATATTTAGAATCTCACTTATTTAGAATTTTAATGAAACTCAAGATATTCCTGCCATTATGACTATGCAACCAGTATGGTTGCCTTGCTCTGTTGCTACAAGGAATCAAATTCTAGAAATATGTGAGTGGACTCATTTCATCAAGGAAACTAGACATAAGTGATGCATGCCTGTTGCAGTTGCACACAGATTTTCACCATTCTGAAGAAGCACTCCCAGAAAAATAAAACTGCTTGATGATCCAGATTTCATCACAATAAAACAGTTATCCATATACTACTTTTGATGTGAAAAAACATCAATTTCAGATGTGCTATATCCTTCTAGGTTTAAGATAACAAATACAACATTGAGAACTCACACAAAGTTTCACTCCTGTAGATGAAGAATGAATCCCATATCCCTGTCCTCCTCAGTACTTTGGATCCTTCTGTTATTTTACCACTCCCCTGTCTTGTAGAGCATGACTATTTGAGGAATACCAGCTGGAGACTTCTCTTTGTTTCCTTCACTGTCCTTTCTCTATTTTTCTTCATTTATATCCCATTTAATCTGTTTAAATCTTTCTGATTTTATGACAATAATTTTCTTTATTATTTCACTCTATATAAATCTTTTTGATTTTGTTTTATGACAATAATTTTCTTTATTATTTCACCTCTGGTACTAAGAGTTGAACCCAGGGGTACTTTACTACTGAGCCACATCCCCAGTCCCCTCCCGTTTCTCTTAATTTTGAGACAGGGTCTTACTATAAGTTGCTTAGGGTCTCACTAAGTTTCTGAGGCTGGCCTTGAACTTGTGATCCTCCTACCTCAGCCTCCCAAGTTGCTGGGATTATAGGCATGTGTCACCCTCTCCAACTCACATTGCTTTTTGATTGCTATCTTTCAACTAACTCTCTCTCCCCACTCCACCCCCTTAACTTTCTTCTCCTTTTGAGGACTACTTAAGGATAGTGAGTGACACAGTTTGGTCTAGTTTTACCTAGGTTTCTATTTTGTAATGAAATTTTGTCTTCTTATTTTTCCTGTCTTTTCTAACACTTTTTTATAGATGTCTCAATTTTTCAAGAAATAAACACCAAGATAGGAATAAATGTGCAGTTTGTATCTGAGGAAGTGACTATGTCCAAGGAAGAAAGCATCACACTGCTCTGCAAATTTTACTCTAGTGATGGAAAGAAGCTGGGGGGAAGCACTCAGGAAGGCTAGCACCCCAGGCTTCTATTCAGGATAAGGCAGCACCAGGATTGACCACACCTATCAGCAGAGTGGAAGTGCTAGTCTTCACCAGGGAAAGGTGGCCACTTTTGCATGACCAGATGTTTTTTTTTTAATATTTTTTTAGTTGTACATGGACACAATATCTTTCTTTATTTTTATGTGGTGCTGAGGATCGAACCCAGTGCCTCACGCATGTGAGGCAATCGCTCTACCACTGAGCCACAACCTCAGCCCCAGATGTTTTTGAGGATATTATAAAGTTAATATCCCCATGTCTTCACCTATTTTACTCATATTTCTAAAAAAAATTCTCATTTTAGTGCTATGTCACTCATATCTGTCTGCATTACATCAGGTTATATCCCTACCCTTCTTCATTTAGTCTCAACTTCATGTTCTCTGTCACAATGTCACTTACATTCTAATCAAAATAAAGCAGTTATATCGGTGTTATGGCCTCACTTTCTGACAGATAAATTTGTGAATGCCACATTTAAAATGTCCCCATAAACTAACTTCAAACATTAAAAAAATTTATATTCACATACTTGTATAAATTTTTCTTTAGTGATGCTGAGACCTGTTTGCAATGATTTAACGTTACGTGGTTAGTCTGTGAGACACTATCTTTATTATTTAGGTACTGGTCTGGCTATAATAAAGCTAATGCTAATGTTTCCTTATAAAACCATGTAAACAATACACTTGTAGAGATAGAAATAAGATTTCACAGTAATTGTGATCATCTTGTCCAAACACTTCTTTCTTTCTGATATGATGTTGGGAACACATGAGGCCAAGTTTTAGACATAAACGTATTAAGAGACCTGGAACAGTCCGTACTAGGTAAGCTAGCCCTTGACATTCTGTAACTATGCCTAAATATGTGTGCATTCCATTATTTCAGTTGCCTTGTTGGGGTATTATATTCGCTTTCTTTTTCTAAAATTCACATCCCAAATTTTGTCTAGCACTAGCCCTTTTCAATATTGCCTTCCATGCCCATAGATGGGTTATTAGTTATTATCTTTCTTCATCCTACTTGTAAGTTTGACTTTATTTCTATGACTATTCATTTTTATTTCAATTTTTTCAAGGGCTGCATATTCTATCTTTTATTTTGTGTATTCTCTGAACTTTGTGTGTGTGTGTGTGTGTTTGTATTTTACATTGCTACATATTTCATTACTTAACAATGTATTTGCTCATAGTTGTGGACAATTATTGCTCATCACATGGTGACGGTATTCTTCTAATCTTGTTTTTTCTTTTCTTTTTTTTTTTTGCTCCTTTATTTTATGGTGTATTTGCTTAGATTTGGTATTCACTGTTCTTTGGTTATTACCCCTCTTTTGAAACTATGAGGGTTTTTTGTTTGTTTTTTCCAGATCAAGTTTTTCAGATTTATATAGGAAGGAGCTAGTGGGGACTCTTTCTTTGTTAAAAAAAGATGTAGGCTTTGCACTACAAGTATGCTGCTTGGGTCTTGAGGCCTGCAAAGCAGTCCCCTCTTCCCTAGGCCCTACATTTCCTTGAAGTTATAGTCTTATAGTCTAGAGTCTTAGGTTTTAGGCATCTCTTGTTACATAGGAGACAGAGATTACATATCTATTTCTGCATTTCTTTTTCTTTTAAGCCTTTCAACAGCAAGTATTTATTAAGAACTTAACATTTGCTTGACAGTATGTTAGGGGCTAAAAAAAAATTTTTTAAAAAAACCTGGTTCCTGTTACCTTTAATCTTAAAATTTAGCAATAATATTTTGGTTCTCCTTACATGTTCAACCATTTTCTTTTATATTTATGTATTAGTGCAAATATTTCTGGTTGTCTTTTAATGCTTTTAGATGATTTCCAAAAGAATAAAGATAAAACATTATCTTACAATTCCCAATTTCAAATCAGAGTTATCCTTTTAACCCACATGTTTGGGACAATTCAAAGGATCTTTTCCCAACTCTCAGAATGGTCTTACTCTATTACTTGTTTATACAGCCTTTTATGTTTGATTTTGTACTGTCTTCATTCACAAGAAATTTGAGATGTTTACTTTGCATTAACCAAAGTACATTCTGAATGCTATGATGATATCTAAGAAAATTCCTTTTCATCAGTCAAAGTTTATTTTTCTAGATGAGTTGAAGGACACTTTTGATACTTTCTGGGATGTTGACCTAGGCAGGTTGTCTCTGGGAGATTGGAGACAGCCTTCAACCCCTCGGGAAAAGCTTGACCTACTGATATTCTGAGACCCAAATGCTTATTCCATCTCTCCCTTTGCATTTCTTCTAAAGAGCACTTTATGGAATCTACATTCAATTGAATTGGTATGAAAGGTATTGTTCAACAGAACAAGACAAAAATCTCCTTATAAGTAGCCTAAGTTGAATGAACCTATTTAACATTTCTTTGAAGACGACATTTCATGCAGACCCTGCCATCTGGTATCAAGATTTATCTTATATCATGTGTCTGTCTGTCAAGCACAGTTGACATTTATTGTCTTCTGTCCTTGCTCACTGCCACAGCAGCCAATGAGGTTAAGAAAGTCTATCAGAAGCAAATCTTGTCTGATGCATCCCGCAACTCCTCCTTCCATGAGAGATCATGTCTTCATTATTTTTAGGTAAAAATAAAGATAAGGAGACACATGTAAAATTTAAGATCAAATACATATTTCAAAGCCTGGTCTCCAAAGCTGTAGTAATTTTGTTACCAAAATAGTACCAGTAAATACCCTTTCCTACCATTTTCTTACATAATCAATGATCTAATGTCTATGTCATTTATTAATCATGCTTGAATTCCATCTTATTCATGCAGCTCCTTCCACCTAGAATGCTTTCTCCTCCCCAGTTTTCATCTTTATTTTTTGCTTGTTTGTTCATTTTTTTAGATCTTCTTTTTGATACTCAAGCTATCTTTTATGGTAAAATTCAAATAGCACCACATTCAAGAGGGTTTTCTAATTGATCCCCAATAGATGTGACTTTTTTAAACCAATACTTAACTCCTAATGTATCCTTCCCTATAGCTCTTACCATTGTACTTATCATTTTTAGTTATTTCTGAATTTGTTTCATACCATTCCCTGAAGGAAGCATCTATGGCTTTGACCTTTAAACCCAGAGACCATTGAAGATAGATAGATGATAGATTAGATGGATAGATAAACAGATAGATAGATGACATGTGTCAAATAGGCTAAACTAAAACCTACAGGAAGAATGTTAGAGGGCTAGGGCTGTAGCTCAGTGGTAGAATGCTTGCCTAGCATGTGTGAGGCACTGGGTTCGATCCTCAGCACCACATATAAATAATAATTGAATAAAATAAAGATCATTAACAACTAAAAAATATTTAAAGAAGAATATTATAATAATTATTAATTTTATACTAGTGAAATTAAGTAAACTTTATTTCTAAAATAAGAGAAATTATTGAAAATCAATGAATTTTATTAATCATTTCTCTGCACTACTGTTATCTTAAGTGCAGAATTATGATGAAACTATTTTGAGGTATATGCACAAATCAGAATGAACTCCTTTCTCCAAAATTGCCACTAGTGCTTGAAGAGTGTGTCTGTGACTATCTTGTCAATATTACTTTACTGTCCTTCCCAGCTATAGTTGACTGTCCATAGGTTAGCATAAACACAGAGTGAACTTTTGTCATAGGACTAGGAGCCTGGGTTACTAGTATTCCACCCTTCTCTACACAGAGAACAAAAGAGATCTGTCTGGAGAAAGAATAGAGAGAAATTTAAAATTTCACTGGGCATTCTATCATTCCCCTGTCTCACCCTGTTTTTCAACCCTCCCTAGCTTTCCCACTCCTCTCTCTCAGCTGTTTTCCCCAATGATCAGATGTTTATTAACATATGCTGAGGAGTTCAGCCATCTCTTTGTATCACTGTTTCCTTCAAACTATGCTCTCAGAAAAACTAGATGATATAAATACCTTCTTTGGTTTGTATAAACAAAAATGTTGCTTTGTTTTAAACAAATTAGCTCACTTCGAAATCAAGTCCTGCCCAGCAAAATGATATAGGCTGGGTTATTTAATTACAAGTGGCAGACAGTAAGTATCTAGTCACCAGAAAGGCACAGTGTTCTGGAGTCAATATTTGGTACTCTAAGTCACCACCATAGGCATATCAAGCAAAGGGCGACATTGGAAGGGAAAGAAGTTCCAGATGCTTGGCACTTTAGGGAGATTGTAAGCCTAGTGTGATTAAAGATGAATTTGGTTTTGTTGGTTTTGTTTTGATCATATTTCAACTTTTACATAAATGTTCAAATTTTCCTGGATCTCACATCTTTGAGTGACTTCAAAATTTTTACCTAAAATACCCTGAGAAATGCTATGAAAATACTCCTATTTGTTCTTCATCTTGTATTTGACTTAACACTTTAATTCCTGGGTAACCAATTCCCTATGCCCAACTGGCCTTTCATCTGTATATGTAAACTGTAAAGGGGAAGCAGCAGATCCTAGGGGAACATCTCTAAGGCTCTGAGAGTCAAAGCAGCATGTTTCCTTGACCAAAGCTACCAGGAACCACGGTGTACAGGGTAAGACACTGGGTTTCAAAACACTACAGTACACTTGGCGCTTTTTTTTAATATTTATTTTTTAGTTGTAGGTGGACAGAATATATTTTATTTTTATGTGGTGCTGAGGATCGAACCTCAGCGTGAGCACGCTACCACTGCGCCACAACCCCAGCCCCACTTAGCTTTTTTATAGTTCTTGTATTGGTTGGCATTTATGTGGAAGTATGTAGAACTATGTTTTATTGTTTTACTACAGTGACTTTATTTTGTTGAAATACTTCTTGGTACATTACCTTGAGTATATCCTAGATGGTATTCATATATAATTCTAATCCCTATACATAAATCATCTTATTTCACACTTCAAACAATGTTGTAAGATAGAGATTCCTCTTCCCAGGAACATACAAAGGGAAGGAGAAACAGATACAGGGAGTCCTGCTCTCTGGTGATTCCATGAACTCCACTTAGTTTTAATAGTCAAGAATGTCACACAATGAAATACAACACTAATATAATAAATTTTATGGTAACTTTGTTAAGGAATATGTGGATTGAAAAAAGCAAAATCATATTATTTATACAGGAAGGGATATTATACATTGTAAGTGTGACACTGGAATTCCATGTAACATTTTGTTCTTTGAGATACCTTGCATGTACTTTTAGGATCTTTGGGAATGGGGAGAGGAGAAGGAGAGTTTTGTCATTAGTCCAGATGCACTTTCCAAAAATAGTGCTATTTGGTCGCAGGCCTGCAGGTTTCCAGCTCCTGTGCTATTTCTATTACATGCAGCTTTTTCTCAGATATTCTGATTATTACTATTAGTTAACCTGAAAATGCCAGTAATATTGCATCTTCCACAGTCTGAATCACTAATGGAGGAGAGCTAATAGTCCTCACAAGGAGGTGATTTCACACTGGGAAGGTGTTAATAGATAAAAACTACAATTTGCTGAAATCAGTATGATATCTTTATTATACCTTTTGAGCTCAATTGGGCCAAATTTGACACTCTAAATTGCTATAATTTGGAGCTCTCTAGTTTTATTATTAAATATAAGCCTAAAATTTTATATATTTGCAAAGAAAAGATAACTTTCCTAATATTTTTAATAATTAGTTATAATTATATGTAGTACTATGGTATCATTGCCTTCTTTGGAGACTAAGAGATACAGGTAGGCTTTTCAAATGTAAGTAGAGCAGAAGGCCCAGAGGGATTGGCTTGATACCAGCATGGAGATGGAGCAGTCAGATTAGGCTCAGGGCAATGGTAAATAATCACTCTATGGAAAGAACTTAAGATACAGGGGAGAACTAGAGATAACACTGGGAAGACAGGTTGGGTTCTAGTTCATAAAAGTCTGAATAACAGGCTGGGGAGACTGCATTTATTTGTAAGTAGTGAGGGGAGTGATACCATAGGAGTAGTTCTCAAATTATGGGAACAAAATATATGAGACCTCAGAAAATCAAAGACAATATAGGTAATAAAATCATTTAGGAAGCAACTGCATACCAATAAATGTGCTCTAAATAAAATGCTCTAAAAGTAAATGCCTGTAAGTTTCATGGTATTCTACTACAAGAACCAAGGTCACCCATAATCTTGTATGTTGTGTGATTAATTACTGCCAAACCTTCACACAAAATAGTTGGGGAGATATATTAATCAGGTACTCTTTTTCACTCTCACCACCTGAAATAGTCTTAATATAAATTTATAGAAATGTTTTTTTCTAAAAACACAAGTAAACCTACCTTCTGCTAATTGCCGAAAAGAAAAGAAAAAAACCCAAATTTTGTTGTTGTTGTTTTTGTATTATCTGTGGCTTCTTTCACACCATGATGATGGAGTTGAATAGTTGCAACAGAGATGGTATAATTGCAGAGCCTACAATTCTTATCTCAGGCCCATACAGAAATGGATCACTGACCTTATTTCTATATGCTCCTGGTGGGGACTTCTTCATTAATCCTCTGAACAAGCATTCTGGAAATGCATCAGATTTTCTTGCTCATTTCCTCCTCTCTTTCTAGGTTTCCACTGCCTTTTTCCATCTCTCTATTTTCAGTGCAGCAATTAGAAAGGTATTGCTCCAGAGGCCACCGGCCATCTTGTTGGCAAGGACTAGCCAGTGAGCTCTGCAGCCTCTATGATTACTTTAGTTACTTGTGAACAATAATCAAAATGCACAAGGATGTTGATGTCAGGCAGTGAAACTTCCAGGACAATAGAAAAGAACTAGAAAATAGGTTGTCTACATCACACATCCACATCGGTGCCGCCTATGGCCTATTTCACACAGCTCCAGAACTCTACTGTGTAAAATATTATAGCCAAGTCTTTGATGAAATTCCTAATAAAACACCAGACTGGAAAATAGTAATAACTGTGTCAACACTCTTCCTATCTAATTACAAAAATACACATATGCACAAATAATGTGGTCAAAAGACTTGCAATTTTATCATTGGTAGTTGACTGGGCTAATAAATGTCCCAATAGAATCAATGTTTTATTATGAAAGCTTGGAAGCTGCAGCTATTTTCCATCACTGACAAATGTGGAAGTAAGCAGAGTGCTCTCATCAAGCCAATGCTGACAGCTAGGCTGTTCTTTATTGCCATAAAACAAGCAGGTGTTTTTTGGCAGTGCATGCTAATTGGTAAACTGAATATCCTTCATAATTTTGTGCTAAAAGATCATCTTTATTCATATTGCTGCATGTTCAAAAAAGAAAAAATAGATATACAAAATTAGGATCTTTTCAACAATGTCAGAAATCTAGTGAAAGAAACACATTTCTTCCCTTAATGTCTACATACTATATCACTGTGGTTTAGTTCAGCTTGGAACTATAATCTGAATGAGCAGCAATAAACATAACAGGGAACAGCCAGAATGACAGTAAAATGTGGCAAAAATGCAGCATAACACATTGTGAGAACATTCAGAATGCAGTAAAAATATGAAGAAAATATTTGAAGGACTGTTGTAGCATTTCTTTGAAAGTTCTCAGGGTACTTTTTGTAATACAACAAAAGGAAAACTTAAACCAAAATATTCCATTGAACTCTTAAAGCAAACAGTCGACAGCTAGATTACCTTGATTTGCAGACAACTGTCACCTAACACCATTTACTTCATGCTTTACTTTGTTCACAGCAGTGTGGATCTATATGCAGGTTCAAGAGATCAAATGGACTCCTGATCCCACCAGGGTCTATAGCTAAAGATTCCAAAAGAAAGGCTGTTTTGCCAAAGACAGTGCTGTGAATTTAGATGATTAAAAAATAAAATGCTTTCACTCAGAAAGGAAAAAACTTGGTTGTTAAGTGTGTCAGCTGTTAAGAAAGAACAATTATTCTCTCGGTTATCTCGTCTGGTAGGTGATATCTTCCATTTGAAGAAGGATAATGCTTAGTGCTGTGTGCCAGCAATTGTACAGCATATAATACATTCTTCCCTAAAGAACTTCAATTAACAATTTTTCAGATCCAGAGGCATCCAGGTGGAGTGGAAAGAACATGGATATTGAAGGCAAGTAAATAGGGTTAGAATTCTGGCTATTCTGCTTATTCCCCAATAGGACCTTGGATGAGTCACTTGGCCCTCTCAACCTGGGTTTTCTCAACTGCATTACAACTACCTACCTCACAGAATCATCATAAGAATGTGATAACATGTTTAAATCAAGCAGCTTATTATTAGTGTCATTATTAATCTATCATTTGGTCTTCTGAATAATTCAGTGAGATCAGACAGTTGATATTATGGCTCTTCTCCTTTTCTGTGCATGTCATGGGTCAGGATCAAAGACAGGGTCAGGAAAATAAGTGGAGTCTCCTCACAGCTTGCTTGGGATTTTTTTCCTACTATAACATTATAATGAAGTCACTAAAATGGCTGCAAAATAGATTATATTATCAGGAGTAGGCAGGTTCATCCCGAGTTACTCCTATGTTCACCAAGCGGTCTTTTGTCTTAATTGTGTCAAAACTTGTGATCTGTAGAGAGGCAGAAATGTCTTCAGCCAAATATAAATACTATCACTGAGAATACCAAAGGTGAAAGGACACTGTGATCAGATACCAGGAAAAGTAGAAACAGGTCACCCAAGTCTCAGCTGGCTAAAATAAATACAGTGCCAATGTGAGTAGGAGATGCCATCAGGAAGTAATATTTCAGAAAAGGTAAATAAAAGAAGTAAAGTCTCAGTGCATTTTGAGAACAGGCCATCAGAGGGAAAAATCAGGACCACTTTTCTAAAGGTGCAGAAATAAAATTGTTCAATGTGTTCTGCCAGAGGCAGTCTCTTCTGATAGTTCATTCCCTCAGCCCTAGAAGAATATTCTCTACTCACTGGTAAGGCACAGATCCCTGGAGACAGGACTTAATATTCTATGAGACACCACCATAGGCCTATCAAGCAGAGGATGTTGAACACAGGAAATTGGTTACCCAGGAATTAAAGAGTTCAGAAGCCAAACACAAGGTGAACAGAAAATATAAGGAGTTTTTTCATAGTACTCTAAGGATATTTTAGGTAAAACTTATGAAGCCACTCAAAGATGAGAGTTCCAAGAAAATCTCAACACCCAAATTAAAACCAGAAGAACATTTATGTAAAAATAGAAATATGCTCAAAACAAAAACAATGAAATCAAATTCATCTTCAGTCACAATCGACTTCTAAGCATCTGAAAATTTTTTCCATTCTGGTTTTGTCCTCAGTTATTTTTGCTTCTTCATCAGTCTTGAGACCAGAGTGGGAGTGGAAAGTGAGACTAAAAATAATTGACTGTGTTGGAAAGACTGTGAACTTCCCCATTGGCCCTCCAGCCAACAGTGAAAAGAGAAGCACTTTCTACTAATCCTATTCTCTCTCCTGAGCAGCATGGCTACCAGCCAGCCTTAACTAACTGAGACACTTAGGAGACAAGCAAATGGAGAAGAGTTGTGATCATGACGAACACTCTATACCAGTGTTCTCTGAGGTCTGCCTGCCATAACTTTCTTGACATGTTCATATTCATGGCAAGCAGGAAGAAGATCCAGTGTGTAAAATGCTGCTTTTGCAACACTGGAAAAATTTGTGCTGTGGGGTCCAGGAGTCTTCTCTCTCGCAGATTCCTGTCTGTCTAATTGTGGTCCTTGTACCCATCCCTCCATTCAGTATATATTAGCCAGTTTGCACTGTCAACATTCTTATCACATTTGATACATTACATATTTTAAATATTTTTCTTCCCCTACTGGAAAATAAGCTCCATGAGAACAAGGATATAATCTGTTTTGTTTACCTTGTAAAGATGTGCTTAGGGATTATTTTTAAATAAAGAAATGTGTTAAAGAATCCTGTACCCTAGCATCCAAGAAGAACTTCTGGTTTCTTCTTACTAGGAATTGAAAAATAAAAATGTTTATTTGATTTGGTTTACTAAATACCAGCTTACCTAGTCTAGATTTCTTTTATTTAAGATTCAACATCCCTTGTTATTTTCTGCTTGCTCTTCCCTATTGAATATTGCTTAGTCTGTTTAGGAGGCTTATTTCTATTTGTATAAACTCATTCATTTTTGCATCTGCATTTACATTTACTTTAAATGCAGAAATCAGCTGAGCTCTATGGAGGCATCATTGTGCTCTGAAATGTTCTGGCTGCCTGCTTGTCCCTGGTTTAGTCCCATTGCACTCTCACTATTCAGTGTACTCTGTACTGTGTGTGCATGTTCTGCTACAGAAACTGGTTTTTTGTTTGGTGCATTCTTTCTGTGCTTCGTGAAAGAAGCAGCTTACATGGAGTTTTTTGTCAACCTCTCCAACCCATGCCATGGCAAAACATTTTCTTGCAATCAAACATCCCTCCAAAATCACTGGCAAAGAAAAGGATTCTGTCTCCACTTTAAGTATGTCACAATGAATACCACCAAAATTTTATAGAAATGATGAAAGCACACCATATCAATTGTTTTAATATCTGAAACATTTTAAGTAAATATAAACCTATGGGACTTGCAATGATTTGTTAAATACCACAATTAATGACTCTATGAAAACAAGTCTTCATTGTACCCCAAACTATCTATATTATTAAATAGTTACACAATGATCATTTTGAACATATTTAAGCTTTTCATTTAACTTGTTTTTCTCATAAAATGAATAAAAATAATACTTTGAAATTGTACGTAGGTTCATATAATACAGAATTGAAAACTCTTACGTGGGAAGCTTATTAAATTATTATCAGAGTTCTATACTTTTAAAAAAAGAAAAAAACATTTAAAGACATAATTAATCTAAAGAAATAGTGTAATAACAAAACCTACATGTAAAAGCCAATTATTTTTGCTTTGAACCTCATTCAATCTTACACATAAACTACAAAATATATTAAACAAGCAACATGAGTACTTCTTTGACCCTTTTTGTCTGTCAGTGACCTGATACTACAATGTCCATACGCAGTCTAGGAAACCCTTGCTATCCTGCTCAGGCACTTGCCCCTGAAAGGTACTGATAACTTCTGATATTTGATTCCTGTCATTGCTCACAATGCTAGTCTCAAAGAAAAAATGCCTTTTCTGCTGCAAAGGTTCATGCTGTGTTTCCATGGTTGACAGTGAATTTAAAAGAGAACTGTACATTTTCAGGCAAGGTCAAATAAGGCATGTGCCTGTGGCATCTCAGGTTTCTGCTAGGCATGGATTTCCATTGCCTCCGAATTAACCATCAGGTTCGCTTCAATTTGGAAGACAGCAGACAGGAAGCAGGAATCCTGCACATTTCAACATTGTTAAAGATGACAGCAGAGGCATCTGGCTTTCAGAGATCTAAGGAGGCATCCTGGATTTTCTAGTCCAATCCCCGCATGGGGGCCTATCCTGACAGCAGCAGGGACTTTACTAAAGAAGCTCCTAGGCATAGTTAAAGGGTCACTCCTTGGAGAGGTAGGCTCTGAACCTACCTCTGAACCTTCTCTCTTGAGAATTCTGTGACTCTCTAATGGGCATCAAGAAAAGGCCTTTCCCAGACCCAGCAGAAGCAGGTTCTACTGAAACACAGCCACCTTCATGATATACTCATCTTCTCAAATTTTTATTTCTTCATTTTTCCTCTCTCCTATTTCATAAAATACTAGCTATCTTCTGGCTCATTCTCAATTACACTCAAATTTACTATAATACTATCCATACTATAAGAAGAATAAAGAAAAAAAAAACTTTCTCTTAATTTCAAACTTCCCTCAGCTAATGTGCCTTCTCTGTTCTCCCATAGTTGAAAGAACTAAGCTCACCAATTATTTCTCCAGAATTCACTTCAAACTGGTTGGCATCTCCCCACTTCACTGAAACCGTTCTGTATAAGGCTGCACCATGTTGTTGAATTACATGGAAACTTTGTCATTCAATGTCTCACAATTGGGTGTAGTTAAATATTCCCTTCCTCAAAAGTCTCTGCCCTCCAGGCTTCTGTCACCACATTCTCCTGATTTTTTTTTAACTCCTTTGACCTCTACCTCCTGCATAACATGTTTTCTCCTTAGAAACCCTGGCCTGTCTTCTCGTTTTCCTCTTGCCCTTAGTGATCTCATCTATCCCCATGGGACTAAATTCCATCTTTATATAGATGGTTCCTAGATTCCAATATCCAGATTATAAATTCAATAATTTAGGCAATACAAAATGATCATAACTAAAATAGAGCCCTTAACTTTACCTCTCTTAGATTGCAACTTTCTTCCCAAGACACAATAGGATCAAGTTGTTCCCTTGCTTAAAATCACTCAACAGCCTGCTTCTGGATTCAATGTAAAATCCAAACCTACTGTATGACCCAACATTGCTGCCCTCTTGATTCACCTTATGCTCCTCCATGTCCTCATTTCTCAACCACAAGGACCTCCTTCCAGCCCTTAGAACACAACAAGACATTTTCCTGCTCACAGTTTTTACACAAGGCATTTCACTCTCCCTAAGATGGGCTTTTCCTCCTGCACTTTGAATGACTTCTTCTTTCTCTTCTTTCTGGGCCACATGGAAATACCATGTATTTGGCGAAACCATCCCTGACCGCGCGTGGTTTTGTTCCCTTAGAACCCAAGTTTCAAACAACTCTCATCCACTGTTTTGGTACACAGCCTCGTTGGGATTTGAAACTATTTTGTAATATATATAGCCCCAGAAGTTAGCAAATGTGCCCTGTGTACCCAAATCAATCATTTCTTTCTTCTTTTTCCTTTGGTCCTTCTTTTTCTCTATTTGTATCTTTCTTTCTGTCAAAATCTACTCTCAAAGCATATATTATATTTATCCTCAGTGTGATGGCTTCATTTTCTCTTCTTTAAAGCTCTCATCTCCAATAGTGTTAGATAAAACACACCCACTCAAGTAAGAGGAAAACATTCAAGAAAAGTACAAACACTACTTCTGGATTCCAGACCCTTCTCAACACCCAGAAAAGCACACTTAGGATTCCACTTGCTTCACCTCCTATTGTGCTATATAAAACATCAAGAAAAAATGTTTATGAACTCCTCTCATTTTCCTCATGATACCCAAGATCTCCTGAGCTTCTCAATGGGAATATATTGTAATTATCATATACTTCCTATCTGCATGATATAAGTAGGTTAGCAGACAAGCCAAAGAACAATAGCTGTTCCCAAACACAAGAACCAACATGATCTACCCTGACCAAACCCAAGGTCCGAGCATAGTCTGACAGTTTGAATGGCAGCACACATTAGAAGCAGACATGTAGCTCACACAGATTGAAATAGGCACTAGGGCAAGAGCAATCCTTCAGTGGTCACCCATGAAGAGATTTCAATGGTCTGACATATAAAATTTCTTGACATAAAAACAGCCATCAAAAAGATCTAGGCAACAATATATTTGTAAGTTTGACTGTATATTTAATTTTGATTTTATTAAATTCTGAAACCAATAACATTAAGACTGAGCATCGAAGCCATAACTAAAGAGCATAAAACAAATCAAAGTGGAAAATGTTTAATTTATATAAAATGAAACAAGAGCCAGCTTTTTAGACACACAAATACTTCATGCTTATTCTTAGCATTATTGGTGTTTGAATGATCTAAATGATTCCCATTGCCCTTAAAATGGGGGTTTTATACATAGCACCAAAAAAAAAAAAAAACCTCAAAACAAATACTTGCATTCCAATAAATAAAAGGCTGATGTTATATAAATTGTTTCATACCACATATTATTACTATACCCCCACAAATGATTTGTACTGCCCCTTAAAACAAAGCAACAGTTCTACTCAGATTGAAAACACATTGGAATTGCATATTGCATTAACTTTAATTAAGCCATCAGAATTTATTTCAGGGCTACTTATATGCCATTTCTTGAGACCAGCTTTGTAGAGAAAATTCTGTTTACTAGTAAAATCATCCTTTGGCTAAAAGAATGAGGAATCTCATTTCAAAAGAGACACAATAGACAACCAGAGTCATGAAATGACTTTAGCCACTTGTCTACCCAGCTGTGAAGAAATTTCTCGCCTGCACTCCCCCCTGCTTCCTGGTTTACTTCCTACCCCAGTGCAGCCACACAGCCAGGATGGCAGCAGCCTGCCATAGGGGATTGCACACAGTAGGCACTAAAGTCATAGGGTTTCAGCCACCAAATTATAGTAAACACTAGGAGTCACACAGCAGCAGAGATACAATTTTAGAGATGTCATTCTAACCAGAGCCATGTAGAGCTGTTGGATTCCAGGATGCTTGCAGTGAAATTGGTTGTCCTCTAAATGGTTTCATCTAAAAATGTAATTGCTTTGTTCTGGGTTCAGAAAGGCACAGGAGGGAGAGCATGATTTCCATCCCCTACTGCTGCCACAGACTCCAACTGCAGGACAAGTGCTGCTAAAACAATAAAGTTGTCTACTTTTATCTCAATGCCAAATAGATTTTCTCTTCTTGGCTTCCAGACAAAATTCACTTATTATAATTATCTTCTGAGCTGGCAGTGACCACTATCTAAAACTTTATAAATGTTCCAGTGAAACCCTGTTGAGCTGCCACTTATATCAAGCTGGGCAGGTGACTCGCCCCTCACTGCTGCAATGCCGTTGTACTCACAGAGGCGAGCATGTAATGCATGGGCACAGTGGGAAGGGACTGTGTAGAAACTGGCATATTGCAAAGCACACGTGAAATTCCCCTTTGGCATATTTCGTGAAACATAAGTTGACACTTTAAACCTAAAGGAAGAGAGCTTTGCACTAAATACCCTAAAAAGAAGAGAGCTGGATAGTTATTCTCCTCAGTGCAATTTTCAGTATTTAATGTAATTATTCTAATGTATTATTAGCCATGTAAAATTTTTGTAAACTTAAATATTTATATCAAGAACCCTCTTGACATCTATAGTGCCATCTGTAACAATTTTATTCAGTGTTTCTAGTAACAGTTGTTCGCGCATTCTGCCTAAATTTATCCATGTTTTCATCTGCTTTAATCTCTTTTTAAAAAATCTTATTAAAGAAGTGGAATTTAATCATACACCCAGATGTACTGAAAAAGTATATTGTTTTCAACTGCAACTTT
Organism: Geosciurus inauris; assembly: GCA_004024805.1. Taxonomy (NCBI): domain Eukaryota; kingdom Metazoa; phylum Chordata; class Mammalia; order Rodentia; family Sciuridae; genus Geosciurus; species Geosciurus inauris. Next base: position 41,951 of record PVHX01005039.1, on the reverse strand, counting down.
TATGACATTAATTAGTTTTAGATGGTGAATAATATGAGGTATCTTTGAACTCTTTATACACACAATATTTATATTCAGAGCATTCAAAATGAGCAAATTGTACATTCCTCTTTCAAACCAATGGAATTTCTCTGGCAGTTTACTGCCTTATAGAACTAAACTATTGAAATCCAGGATTTACATACTTTTGTCTTGATTTAGGTTTTATCCTCACAATAGTTTTACTTAGGAAAGTAAAAACTTTATAATATCACACATCGCAAATTGATGCCATGTGCACTTTGAATCGCATATGGTGCTTTCTAGATCCTAGATTATGAAATGTCATCTTAGGTAGGTTAAGTGACTTGAAGGTCTGCAGGATCCTATTATCCCAGTGTCTCTTTACTGTCATTGCTAATTTAGGCTTCTTTTTCCCAAAGTGCCCTACATTGACCCTGGTTCACTATTTTCCAGATGCATTAAGGCAGATAAGGTGATCTAACACCTTGCCTTCATACACTCTATCATCTGGATTTTCTAACAACTGATGATCCTGTATGTAGCTGAACCTGATATATAGATACTGCAATATAAATCTCTATGCCACACAGCAAAGGGCAGAGAGAGAGAGAGAGAGAGTGCTGCATTCCTGAGGTCTGAAACTTCAAGTACTCAGGTTGAGGATGTAAAATCAGGGCCTGTGGTCACAACCCTCAAGTCCTCAAGTTGAGCTTGTAATGGCAGGATCCAAACACCTGTCAACTACAACCTACATAGCAACACAGCTGTGCAGGCAGGAACCCAGCAGCATCACAATGAACACTGCAGTGAGCCAAAATCAAGCAGAGCACACCCACCCAGACCAGCTCCCCTCAAGAGCTCTCCAAGTAGCATTGGCATCTTCTATGCAGCAAAAGACATTGGATGCTGGCTGAGAGAAAACGGCTTCCAAGCAAGCTGGAAGATCCAGGGGGCCTTCTGCTTGCAATCGAGAAATATCATAGCAGGAGGCAGATAATGACTTGTGTGACAAGCAAAGCAAGGAGAACCATGACTTTCAGTAAAGCAAGAACCATGGATTTCAGTGGATACCAGCATGAAGGACTGGTCACACCCCAGTCCCAAATATGCCAGTATCACAGCGGAGATGCCATATAAACACATATCAGAACTAGATGTCCTCGCTGCTGCCTTGGGATTAATTTTACATCCCAGAACTAATTCCAGAGAGAAAAAATTCAAAACTGATAAAATACTCCAGTAATGCACCTGGTTTTTTTCTTTGCTTGTCTGCCATTAGGCAATATAGAGACTGAACAGACAATACAGTAGTTATAGATGAAGATCAAGTTGCAGTGCATGCCGCTAAGTACATGACCTGAAATTGTGTAACCTCTACATAAGAGAAAAAACAATTTCTCTCTTTCATGCTGGGGATTGAAGGCAGGGGTACTTTATTAACAAGCCACATCCCCAGCCATTTTCATTATGAGATAGGATCTCACTATAAGTTGCTGAAGGTCTCCCAAAGTTGCTGAGACTGGCTTCTAACTTGTGATCCTCTTCCCTCAGCCTTCCAAATTGCTGGGATTACAGGTATGTGTTAGTGCATCTGACAATTTCTTTTTTAAAAGGGGAAGAAGGTACTTTCTCCTCTGAATTTTCAATTGAATACATTCTATGTCAAACAAAAGTCTTAACATTCTTATTTCTAAGCTGGGCACAGTGGCCCACTCTTTTAATCCCAGCAACTTGACTCAGGAGACTGAGGTGAGAGAATCTCAAGTTCAAGGTCACCCTCACCAATGTGGCAAGGCCCTAAGCAACTTAGCAAGATCCAATGTCAAAATAAAATATATTTTAAAAATAAAAAATAAAAACAAGCTGGGCATGTGGCTCTGTGGTTAAACACCTCTGAGTTCAATGCCCGGGAACCACCTCTCCCCCAAAATTCTTATTTCTTAAGGGAATAAAAATCATTTGTTAAACAAAAAATTTCCACATCCTTTCACCAAATTTGTAACTTCTTACTGTTTGAAGAAACATGCAGGTTTCTAACTGAAATCCTTTTGCATACCAAGTTTTAGAAAATACCTCATTTCAGACTTCTAAAGCATGGCAAACTCTTTCTTGTTCCACAAGCTTTCCATGAAGATCGATGTTCTAGTGCTAGGATGTGAGAGTAAGGAGAGATTCTTGCCACCCCCATATCGCAACCTGCCTCCCCCAGTCTTATAAAATAATACATTTTAAAAACCCATAAGTGGAGATGGAGGTTTGGGGAAATATAACTCATCCACAGATAAACGATACAAAATATGACAGTAAAACATAAGTCATGGTTCTTTATTTTTTTCCTGCCAAAGTGTAAACTTTATATTTTTATCATGAGAAAACAAAAACTGGAGCTAACTCGTGATTGCCATCTTGTGGAGAGATCCAGCACTGTCACAACAGAATACTTGTCCCTCAGTTGTTTCAATTTTAAAAAGCCTCTGGAGTTTCATCCGGGTATTACTTCCATTATTTAATAATCAGCTCCGCCTCTTAGCTGATCTAAATCCCTTTGGTTACCTCTTTTAGGCACAATGAAGAGCCTTGGCCATTCATTGAGCCATAATATTTTACATATTCAGTCAAGTTATCAAACCACACCTGCGACTTTACATCACTAGGTTAAAAAGTTCTACCTTCTCTGACAATTCCACCGTACTCCTATGTTCTGGTTCTTACTGATTTTCCAAATTTCCTAAAACTTAATCTGCCTGTGTTTTGTGTTTGGTTTTACTTTTTGGCTACTACTGCTGTGTTTGTTCACTCCAGGTACATGTTTTACATGTTTGGTTTTTCTTCTTTTGGGAACACTCCTAAGTCTTCTTTTGGGAACACTCCTAAGATTTCTGCAAGGCAGTACAGGGCTGAAGATTCTCCTGTGGCTTCCATCATTGTTGAAGAGCCATAATGCTAGAAGAGTCAGTACACTCCAGCATCTCTGTCCAGTCACAAAAGGAACCAAAGTACTATATGGACACAAGAGAATTAACTCTCTCTCTCTCACACACACACACACACACACACAAACACAAACACACACATTGAACACACACATACACTAAGTCCACCAAATGAATATTATGAAATAATTCTGAAGTTTCCAAACTATTAGACGATCTTAAATTTCTATTTCACGAAAGCAGTAAAAGATGCTCTTTCTGTCTTACTTTCTTACATGGCCCCCTTCACTACTGGTCATTGAAAAAATTCTATCCACTGTACTTTCAAAATGAATCACATATGACCATTCCTCACTACTTCCACCACCCAGATGAAAGACCAAACCAATATCTTGTCTCGCTTGGATTCTTGCAGCAGCCTTCTAGCTGACACCCCAGTTCTACCCATGCCTCCTTGCAGCTGAATCTCAACACAAAGCTAGAGTGATCCTGCTAAAGCACAAGTCAATTATGTTATCCCCTCCCTTGTGCAGACTCCTTTATGGATTCTATCCTCAGAATAAATGCCAAAATTTTTGCATGACTTATGAGACCTTCAGAAAATGACTCCCCTGAGTTCACTCAGCCCTAGGCATCCCAGCCTTCCTACCACTCCTCTCATACATCAAACCTGCTCCTGCCTCAGGACTTTGCTTCTACTGTCCCCTCTGCACTGAATGCTGGCACCCCAATAGCTTCATGGCTCGCTCCTTCATGGCCTTCAGGTCTTTTCTCAAAAGCCCCCTTTCTCAGTGAATCCTTTCCAGAAAATTCTACATAAAATGCTATCTTTTATCCCATTCAATATCTTCCTATATGTTTTCCACTTAGCATTCATAACCTACTAGCAAATATTTTTCTTCTTTTTTTGGTTGTTTATTGCTTCTTTTCGTTTCTATTGCCATTACAACAAAAGAGCAGCTTAAAACAACACATTTACCATATCACTGTTCTATAGGTGAGAAGTCCTGTGATCTTTTTGGTTTTTCATGAGGTGAAATAGCCAGAAATCAGAGGCTGCCTATACACTTTGGCTCATGGCATCCTTCCCATGTATTCAAAGCCATCAAGTGAAAGCCCAGCCCATTATACACTTTGAATCTCTTTGACTTTCCTTTTCTCAGCTTCATCTCTCTAACTTTGCTTTTCCACTACTCTCTTTGACTTTAGCCAAAGAAAAACTCTCTGCTCCTCAGGGGTCAAGGAATTAGATTGGGCCACCTAGAGAAGGGTTTTTAACTTTAGTTACATCTTCAAAATCCCTTCTCAGCAATACCCAGATTAATTTTTAATTGAATGACCAGAGGATGGGAATCTTGGGGGACTATTTCAGTCAGCTTTTTGTTGCTCTAACAAAATAGCTGAGAAAAATCAAATTAAAAGGGGGAAAGATTTATTTTGGCTTTGGTTTCAGTCCTTGGTTGGTTGGCTCCATTATTTCAGGGCATTTGACAAGACAGAAAATCATGATGGGGAATACATGATGGGACAAAGCTGCTTACCTCATGGCAGCTGGGAAGTAGAGAGAGAAAGACCAAGATTCCAATATTCCCTCCTCAAGGGCACATCCCCAATGACCTACCTTCCTTCAAATAGGCCCTGTCTTTTTCACTGCCTTCTAAAATCATCACAGGCATGCCAGAGAGCCTTTAACACATGAGACTTTAGGGGACATTCCATATCCGAATTATTATTGGGATCATTTTTAAAATTCTGCATCCCACATTGTAGACTACTCCAACCCATAGAATAAAAATCCCATATGGGTGAAGATGTTTCAGTTTTGTGCAGGGCAGCATCTCTAGCATCTAAAAATAGTGCTGGGATCAAGAAAACAAACAACAAATAGCTGTTGAATAAATGCACTTAATCCAAGAGTTCTTAACAGGAAGATGTAAACTCTACAAAATGACATGCCGAAAAAGCGTTGTGAGCATGAGCACTTTTCTCCCATAGTTTTCACCAAGTTCTTAAAATGATCATCGTTTTAGTCAGCTTTTTCACTGCTATAACTAAAAGATCTGACCAGAATAATTTTAGAGGAAAAGTTTATTTGGGAGCTCACGGTTTAAGAGGTCTCAATCCACAGACAGCAGGCTCCATTCCTTGGGGCTCAAGGCTAGGGATAACAACATAGCAGAAGAGTGTGGTAGAGGGAAGCAGCCCACTTGACGATCAGAAGCAGAGAACAACTCCACTGGCCAGATACAAATATATACCCCAGAGCCACACCCCCAATGTCCCACCTCTTCCAGTCACACCCCACCTGCCTTCACTTACCACTCAATTAATCCCATCAAGTGATTAATTCACTGATTGGGTTAAGGCTCTCCTAACCCCATCAATTCTTCTCTGAACCATCCTGCATTGTCTCACATGTGAGCTTTTGTGGGACATATCACATCCAAACCATAACAACCAATCCCTCCAGTTTGCCTTGGAAAATCCTTGTTCATATTTCTTCTCTCAGCATAATTATTCAATGGAATCCAGTTACCCTTTCAAGGTTTCTAGGCTTATAAAATGAATTGCAAGGTTATTTAGAATCCCAAAGCTATCCATGATTCAACAAACGTTTAAAACCCTCTGGCCTCTTCAAGATATTATTCAGGATTATATTTAAATATATATGAACAGATGTCTATTTTTGTTTTATATATATATTCTTTGAGAACAAAAAGGACTTTTCCAATTAAGACAAAGAATAAGAATCATACCCTAACTCTTAGAACCCACCAATTAACCATCTTACCAAAATAACCATGCTTTGAATTATATATATATGTGTGTGTGTGTGTGTGTAAGAAATGGATATGAAAACAGATATGTGACACTGAGAATTTGACCACATTACCTTAAATGTGATACTGTGTACGATCTGCTTAATGATACTGGAGTACCTGTGCACCCTCTAACATTTCTTAGAAAAACTTGCACTAAAGAATTCTTGGTTTAGGAGATGTTTATAATAATAAGACCTCAATTATTTTTAAAGCTTTAGATTATAACAAGATAAGAAAATTCAGAATATTGTATCACTATAGTTTAAAGACAAATATACAAATACTTTATTTGTCCAAAATTTTCTCCCTTAATAATAATACATAATACAATTATGTATTATGGAAGGTTAACTTGATTGGGAAATCTAATCCGTATTTGTTTTTCCTGTTCTTGTCTTCACTTTCTGCTTTCATTAAAAATTTTGCATATTATTCACTTTCTTTTGGAGCAAAGAACTTTATTATGGCCTTACTGCTTGATCACCAACCCCATCTGCAAATTTAAGGGCAAAAGATAGCCTGTACTAAGAAAATTGACTACCTGTCTAAATGGTTAAAGAGGAAAGGGACTTTTTATGGCTTTGTAAATCTGCTTCCCCACCCTCATCCTGTAAAAGAAAAACAGGGTTTCATTTAGAGACTGGACTACTGAAGTTTTTTTCACCTCAATTAAGTTCAAATAATTTTTAATCAGCTATTCAAAACAAGGAATTTGTATGTATAGCATATACCACCTATAAAATATGTATCTACTGAAATTATAAATTCAATTCCAATTTGCATTGTCAGAGCGAGATACTTCAGGAAGAATTCAGAATGAAATAAACATGCCCTTCACCTGAAGCGCATTATTCCTACCAGAGCCCTTTTCTTCTTAGTCCTATTACCCATTTGATATGGTCGTTTTTACCAATGTGTGCCTGAAGACACCTTTTTTCTCTTCATAGTCAGGATCAATCCAGGTTCTAAATTATGGAACCCAGATGAGTAAGTGCACATTTCCAGTGTTCTACTGATATATCCCTGAATGCCTCTAGATGATCAATCTCAGGAGTTAGAAGACAAAACATTTTGGGGTGGGGGGGGCTCTTTGCAGAATAATTCCCAAGATGTAGTCTCCTAAATGGGTTAAACTACACATGGACAGAACAAGCAGTTTTATATTAAGTACCAGGTCTAGAACTCTCTGAAGGTGACCTGAAGCAGCTTTAAAACACAAAGGAACTGACAGAGAATAATTCAGCAGGTTTTCATCTGTGCCTCAATACGTCTTCTTCAAAAACACTACTGAAGGAATAATATCATCACAGGCAGAAGCCAAATGCTGTCAGTCTGGTAAACTGTGGGTGGTGAATCCGCTACAAGATGAATTGCTGACCAATAAGTTCATCAGGAATGCGTAAGCCAAACCTGGCCCAACCCAGTCTCCCTCTTCTTTCCTTTTCTCTTCCTCATACCTACCTTTTAACCTTGAACTGTGTTAACATACATAATATAAAAGTTACCATCTTCACTATTGTCAAACTACAGTTACATGACATTAAGGACATCCACATTGTCATACTGCCATCACTGCCATCTATCCACAGAACTCTTTTCATCTGGAAAAACTAAAACTGCACCTGTTAAACACTTGTTCCTTATTTCACCCTTGCCCACATTTGTATTTATAAAATTAACCTGTTGGGGCTGGAGCTGAAGCTCAGTGGTAGAGTACTTGCCTAGCATGTGCAAAGCCCCGGATTTGACACCCAGCACTGGGGGAAGGGGGCTGGGGGGAGAACAGCTGTTAAAATTAATTCATTTATTAAAAACCCTGATTGTTCCTTAAATGAGAGGACACTGTTGATAAGAACATATCTGTAGTAGCCATCCTTTCTTTTTGAAAATGGGCTTTTAAAATAAGTTTAATCTACCACAATCTATTATCTCATTAATTAGAACTATTTTGTTTGCCAAGGGCAGAAACACAACTCAAATTTTTAGGGTAAAAATTATATAGAAAAAAAGCATACCAATTGGAAGAATGCTGGTAGGAATATACCTGAGGCTTAGAAACAACAAAAGGAAATCAAATGTCTTTAAGACAGTCATGTCAGAAACTCTGACATTTCCAGTTTCTGTCTCTCCCCACGTCACCTCTGTTCCCTCTACTTGGGGGTTCCACCCAGGAGACATTCGGCAATGTCTGGAGACATTTTCAGTTGTCACAACTGAGAAATGCTAATGCAATCTAGTGGACAGAGGCCATGGATATTGCTGAAAGTCCTACAAAGCTGGGGATAGATCCCACAGCAAAGAACTTCCCCCAAATATAAACAACACCCAAACCAAGAAGCCCTGATCTGCTTTATATGGATCCACATACTCAGTCACATGACATCTTTTCATTCCTAATCTACTCATCTGATGGTCTCACTGTTAGAACAGAACTGAAAATTCACCCTAGTTTCCATTCGTTCGTTTGTTTTAATCCAGGAAGGAATCAAATTAGACTTACTTGAGTCAATTGCCAAACCACACAGCCATGACCATGGGACTGCAGGACCCAGGGAGGCTACTTGATGTCCCTTTCCTTGTATGGTGCCAGTCCCAGAGAGGAGAAAAATGCAAGAAGCTGGGGAAGCATTCCAAACAGTGTGAACTGCAAAATAGAACTTCTTTGGTGACTATACTTTTTTTAAAAGGATCTTAGTGCTTGCTCTTTCTGTAGCAAATTCTCTAAAATGGAAAAACGTATATTTGGAATAGGTTCTATACCCATACTATAACCATACTTAGGTGCTTTTTATAACCAGGTAAAGTGTTTAATCATCTAGTTTTAAGCAGAAATCATTTACCAAATACACAGATTATTCAAGTAATGAAATATGCAAAACATTGAAAAAGCGTAGATATTTATAAGGTTCACTTTTGAAATTGGCAAAAATAATGAATCTTTACGTCTGCGGTGATAAAGTTGGACTCCTCTCCTCTCAGTATCTCCATCTTCTGTTAGATTGCTCGCAGATCTGCTGAAATTAGATGTCAGTGTAAATTATGGTGCAGGCCGACTTACTAGCCAAGGCTATGAAGGGTAGACACATAAAAACAAGGTGCTGTTGAATGTAATTGCTTCTGATCTTAAAATTCTTAAATGACAAAATTGGTGCTGATGTAGTATTTGCATCAGGTAGTCTCTTCAATTGACACTGACTCATTTGGGGACATTTTTTTTTTCCTGAGTGGTTTTATGATGTGTTTTCTTCCTAATTCTTATGTTCTAGAACAGGAAAGTCAGCAACTTATAACTTGGATATATCAGAGAAGAGGATGACAGCATGTGATTGTGGGTAGAGGAAGTGGAGATCACGAAACTTCTTACAGGGTCTGAGTCCCTATAAAGTCTGAAGTGAGAAAATCAATCTGGGCAAAAAGCATTTTGAGATAATACTTGGAAAGAAGTTAGCACTTTCTTGAACCTTGCTAAATTAGGAAGAAAGCCCCATTTGCAAACATTTCCATTCTTGTCTATTTCAATAAGGAGAAAGATGAAAAAGCATGACCCAGAGGGCTCCTGGAGGAAGGAGATGCATGGTTCTGTCTGCTCATTTAAATACTTAACAAGCCACAGGGAAAAAAGAAGACATCCCATTCCACTGCCCATAACATATGTCAGTAAGTCATAAAAATAAATCATCCTGTGGATGGCTTGTGAACATTGCTCAGCCTCCTGCGAGACATTAGCGCTTGTTCTTGAGCCAAAAAGGCAAACAATCCAACTGTCTATCTAATATTTGTTCTTCCCCTGCCTTGAGAAATGGTTTCCAGAAAAGAAAGGATAATTAACTAATTCTTGCCCTGCCTTTATGGCAAAGTTATAATGTTCTCTCTCATCTAAGTAATCATTGTACCTTACAGAACTTCTTTTAATTAAAGAAGAATATTTCAGTAATATTTTAGGCTTAGTGCAACTATAATTTCTGAAAGAAATGATAAGATGCTGCCTTTGTGCTTTATATGGATCAAATTAAACATTGCCCAAAGACAGTGTTTGGAAAAATGATATTAAGTCTCAGGCTGTTCACAGGCATTGTATATAGTGAATAAGATTTTTTTCCTGCCCCATTGTGCTAGGGTTTGACTAAAATTGAAGATCCACGTGTTTTAAAATACTTCCAAAAATTATGTCGCTGGCTATTTAGGGAAATATGTTTAAATTCAAGTGTATCAAAAGCAGAAAATTAGTCCTATGTAAGAAATTGAAAACTGCAAAGCAGTTTTTCTCCTGAGTCTTCCTGATACTATTAACTCAATTGAAAGGGATTTTATGTCTGTTCCCACCTAAGGTACGAGTAGTGCCAGGTGATCAAAGTCACATGAGACACATTTCACCAGGTCTTTGTCAACAGAGGCTACATGAGACCATAGCAGTTGAGGACAGCCCTGGGGCAAAGCAGTATGCCAGAGATTCAGTCCAATTCAGTCCAATGAATGAGGGGTAGAGGAGAGAGGAGCAAGAATGATGCAGGAAGGCACAAAATCACCCATACACTAAGGCACGTGTGCAGCATGTATCTAGGACTCGCTCGTTACCCTGACATGCACCACCCTACCCCAAGCCCACCTAACCCCACATCCAATTATTTCAAGCAGTCCCCAAGAAAGGCCCCAAATATTTAGAAATCAGCATTTCAGACCACCATAAAGCATTTGACTTTTCTTCCTCCCTCTGATCCCTCTCGTTTTGGTGATATTTGCTTCTATGGTCCAGGTGGCCCAGCCTGGTGCCTGACATCCCTGGAACAGGAGACATGCCACAGCATCAAAGCCCCACAGGGTGCTAAGCCAACAATTGAACTCAATTGGACTGAATCCCTGGCATACTGGTTTGCCCCAAGGCTGTCCTCAACTGCTATGGTCTCGTGGAACCTCTGTTGTCAATGAGGGCTCTAACCATGAGGGTGACATTTTGTAAACCTTCCAAAGGTACCAAGCACAATCTCTCACAAATGGTAGCACCTCCCACGCTTGTTCTGCAGGACAGGAAGCTGCTGGCTGCTACTGTGCTTTGAACGTGCCCACATGGGGGCTGCATTACTTCTGGGAGCCTGAACTAGGAATATGCGGCAGCTGTGTTATTTTCCAGAGTGACCAAATGCACACCATGCTGGGTTCTGACCAAAGGCTCAGAGATGTTCTCTCCCCTACATGTGGTGCTGTGTTATATCCACACCCAGAGTTGTTTCCTGTTTCCAATATTTCACTTGGAAGGAATTAGTAAGGGAGTCGCATAGCTGACTACACCACATTACACCTCACCACTGAGCCCTGAGCAGAGTCATTAAAGAAAACTTTGAGACACTGACTCAATGGAGAAGTTGGGTTTTCCATATTGAGTCCTCCAGCTCATGTGCCAGAATACAATGTAGGAAACACCTCAGAAAATAAAACATGGGCTTCATTAGTACAGATTAAAGAAAATGCTTGCTGGTCCCCTTTATTTATTTTTTGGGGGAGTACCGGGGATTGAACTCAGGGGTACTCAACCACTGAGCCACATCCCCAGCCCTATTTTGTGTTTTATGTAGAGACAGGGTCTCGCTGAGTTGCTCAGCACTTCGCCATTGCTGAGGCTGGCTTTGAACTTGCGATTCTCCTGTCTCAGCCTCCCAAAGTTCTAGGACCTGGTCCCATTTAAAATTCAAAATTTTTTTAATTTAAACAATAAATATCCATACTCCAAATTACTGTACCTGTGCAGAAAAACACTAATAAGCCGTGAAAGACTTAAAAAGAAACCAACTAATCAACAAGAGCAGAAAGGAAAGCCTTAGAATAAGGTCTTGATGTAGAAGAATGAAATCCTGAGCTGCTTGATAAAAAGTGTATTTAAACTAACAGCAAGCTCATAATATCTGTCTGTCTCTTTAATATCACACACACACACACACAGCTACATTCACCTACACTATTTCTAAATATATCTGATGTTTATTTCCTTATTTTTATACAAAAAAAATAGAGCTATGGGTTTTCCTATTTTCAACCCTTTCTCCATTTTTCCATATGCAATAATATATTTCATTTCAGTAGTCTCCTTGCAAGGTATAAATGCCCTATTAAAATGGTTAGGAAATAAAATATAAAATGCTTCAAAGTAACCTTTGGTTTTGAAGCCATAGAACAATAACAACAAAGAAATTAAAACATTGAAGATTTTCACATATACTTAATCCCTGAAACTGAGAAAAGGAACTGGGGAATGAGGAGCTGACAATGTAAAAATTCTCCTGCTTCAAGAACGACTGTATATAAAGTAATTATGTTTTAAAGGACACAGATGTAAATAGGATCTGTCATTATTATTCGTTTCTTTGGGCTTGCTATTTTTTTCCCATGATACCCCTGCAAGATTAAAGTCTTAAGAGCTTCTTGCCACCTCCACTTTCTCTCACTAAAAATATCTGTCTGCCTTTCAGTTTTGTCGTTTAAATCAGGCATGCATTTTGCTGCACAGGATGGTTCAAGCACAACGAAAAGCCTGAGCGTTCAGTGACCTGAGATTTGTGCCCTCTTCCTGCAATGTATAATACAGTTCCTTCAAACTGATAATTGTCACCAGAAGGAATTCATATTAAAACCTTAATCTTGCACCAAAATTCTCACAGTAAAAGCCTATAATTTGTGCAACCTGATGTATTCAACTGTCAGGAATAGATATATTAGCCTCACCTGCTCCCGACATAAAAGATCCCTTGCTTATTCTGTTTTTGTCTCTTGCCTTAATGATTAGGACTATTTCCATCATCTCCTTCCACTCTTTGCTTCAAACGTCCTACTGCTGTCATTTATCTAAGACCTGAATGCTAACAAGCAAATGTGGTTCATGCTGAATTTGAGCTTCCTTTGGGATTTTCACCACCCAAACTGAATCTCTCTCTTCTCTGTATTCTTCTCTTCCTTTTTTCAGTCTTACCACCTCAGTTATATTAAATTTTTCAACAGAGCTTTGTGATCACAGTTATAAAACTGATACCAAAAGGTAAATAGGCAGACAAAGTGATCCCAGGGGCCCCTCTGGCAGAGGACTCCCAAGCTCAATGCCAGTCTGATTCCAATTGGAACAGTGGCCTCTCTGTTCTGGGGAAATTTGAAACAAGTCTATAGGTCAAATCCACTCCCAATTACCAACCAAAAAACTAACATTTTTCATGGAGCATTGTGCTATCATGGACCTTTGCCAAAGGCCAAACTACAAAGACAAACAAACAAACAAACAAATCTGAAAACCCTGGGAAAAAAACCTGAAACATTCCCAGGATTGTTTATATTAGGTCTGTTTTGCCATCAGTAATGGATGTATTGTTGCAGGGGAAGCAAGGATTGGGCTTCAAGAAGGAGAAGGTGAGAGGGAAGAAAGAAGGGCAGATAAAGGAAGAAAAATCACACATTTACACAGCCTGTGCCACCACCTGAGGAAAGATAGAGAGCCCTACTGAAAAAAAAGACTCCCTGAGCCAGGACTGAAAATGAAACTAAACATTTTAAAAAATCAAACCAATGGTAAACAGAATCAGCCAGGTTACTTAATCCATAAAAATTAATTTAATTCCATGTGAAAATTCTAATGCCCTTTTCATAAGTGTGTTCTAGTGTATTTCTCATTTGTTTACAACTGCAAAATGTTTTAATCACTTTCTCACACACTATCTCATTCAATACTTGAATATTCTTCTGAGACAAGTAAACTCCATTTCTAAGATAAGTTAATCAAAACATTAAAATAATATGTTAATTATCTTATCTGTCACAAAAGATGATACAAAGGTGGTTCAGTAAACAAAATGTTACACTGACTCCTAATCAAAAGTTTTCTATATTTAAATTTTAAAACACTATAGAAGATGCTGCTCTTTAAGCAGCAAATATCCCTGGAGATTTTCAGTGATAGGCCCAGGCATAGAGGAAAGGACTCTGAGTCTCCTTCTTTAAGAGATTAATTCTCCTCGCATGGAAATAACTATAGTATCTAAATGTCATTCAATGGTATATAAGCTTCACTGGCCCATAAAAATATCACTTGCTGCAAATGAAAAACAGGATTTAAGATCAAAGAATAGAGGCCATATTTTTAGAAGTTGGAGATAAATTATTTTAAAATATGTGAGTTGAATGAGCTGAACCAAAATACAAGGGAAGGCACCCATTTATTCTTTGCTTGGAATGTGTGTGCTTTATAAAGCACTGAATATATAGTAAATTAATGTATACTAATTTAATCTCTACCTTTTTAGCTATTTAGGATTTAGTGATGATTAGGCACTTCTTTTTGATATAATCTATTTTTCTAATTCTTTAGCTATTATATTTCTAAATAATAAGGTTAGAACTTGAATAATCTTGAGACTTCCAGGAAATGAATGACATAAAAAGGACTTGGGACTATGTAAAGCATTCTTGGTGGTGTAATTGTTGATCACAACATGAGGCTGTCCAGCTTGAGGAAAGGCAGAGTTTCTACAGCCAGACTTGGGTGTGAGGTCTCCGTGCCTACCACTTACAGTTGTGTGGTGTGACCAAGCAAGAGTCCCCTCCTAGGACTGATTCTTCTTATCTGTAAAAGTGGAATGCTAACTCCTACCTTGTAGGGTGGTTTAAGGACTAGAGACAGCATGTCAAGTGGCCGACACAATGTCTGGCACCAAATTAGATTCTTAAGTACTAAAAAATAGTTCCTTTTTCCTCCTTCTCTCTTCCTTTGTCTAGGGCTCTTTTGGTTCCATAAAAAATAAATCCAATTTCTGGATATTTGACTTAGTTAAATGCAAAATTAGGAAAAATGTTGCATTTTTAAATTACTAAGAGCACAAAATAATGTTAGAAGCATTGTCACACCACATCTTCAATTCAGAGCCATTAAAAATCAGCATTTATGTCCACTTTAAGCACCAAGGTACTACTTGTCAAGTCTCCTTAATAGAGAAAGTCTCAAATAAATCAGGAGATTGTCATTAATCTCAAGATTCACCAGTTAATATTGGTATATGCTGGGCAATAAAATGAGCTTATTCAGTCTAGGGACTGTGAATTGTGTACCTGTCTTCAGAGTTTTGTACACTTTCTGTCACACAGTAGCTGTTTAATAATGGTTTATTGTTTAAGAGCAAGAATTTAAAACTATAAAATATCAAAAACCATGTTCTTGACATGTTTAATGCTTTCACATTAACTAAGGGTTTCTAATTTTAGTATTTCATTCATTCAATAATCAAAAAATATTTACTGAGTACCTACTCTGTGTAAGGCATCGTACCAGACATTGGAGATATGAAATTGTGAAAGGCACACAGTCTTAAATAAAATAATTCAGGAAAATAGTGCCTAGCACACAATAAGCTCCCTGTAAGTCATAAAACAAGTACACAGCACCCAGAAGTGCCGACATACAACACAGAGTTTCCCTGCCTCC
The DNA here is from genome assembly GCA_004024805.1 of Geosciurus inauris. NCBI lineage: Eukaryota > Metazoa > Chordata > Mammalia > Rodentia > Sciuridae > Geosciurus > Geosciurus inauris. The sequence continues at coordinate 26,742 of PVHX01005039.1, read as the reverse complement.
CAATGTCTTCTCTCTCATTCACACATACCTAAAATTCTTTACGGCTTTGAGTCTATCATCCCAGAAATTCACAAGAAAAAATGAACTTTTGTCAAAGTACCTTTCACTTTACCTTTCTTTCTTAAAAGTGCCGGCTATTCAGAAAATAACCTTTCAAATTAATGCGAAAGTGGTTGCCACCATCAAAGAATCGTCAAGAATCTTCAAACTTCCTGTAAATTGGGAGCATTCTGCTCAAGCTGTTTAGTTCCCACGAAGTGAGTCTTTGAAGTTGACAAGGTGTTCGTGGACGAAGCAGTAGTTTGATAAAAAACCATTACTTTTGTTTTTACTCAAGACCTAGTTAAGCCTGATTTGGAAAGAACAAAGCCTGAGTTTCCAAAACTGCTGCTGGGCCCCTGCAGGATGGACTTCTTCCCACTGAGTGATGTCCAAAAGTTCCCCGTGCCGCTGCTGGAAGATATCGATGTATGCTATGTATTTCTAACTCTTGTTTGTTCTGTTTTAGGTGGTTGAGCATAAAAGAAACTTCCCTGTTGAAAAGATCACCAGCCAATACAATAAAATAACACTCGCCTCCCATGAACCCTGCCTTGGGAAGCGATACAAGGCTAAGCGTATGAGTGCAGGAATCAGAAAAACCTGACTCCAAGACTGGGCAACAATTTGATGCTGATAATAATATGAACAGCCACCCTTTATTGTGTGCTTCCAAGTGCCAGTCTCTGTACTTGTCGCTTTGATAAGAGGGCGGGGAGGGCCACATAGCTTCTCGAGGAGTTGGAGTCCAAGAGAGACGGAGAAGGGGTCCCCGGGTTAGACGAAAAGGGGTCTCTCTGGACACTGGCAATCCATGGAGCCAATCTCCCCAGGCCCCGGAGTGTAGGTAAAAATTTGCTTTGCCCCAGCAAGAAGCAGAGATACCCCAGACAAGAAACACACCGGGGCGAGGAGCAAAGAACACCATTTATTCCAGAAATTATAGAAGCTTAAATACACTATTGGACCAATCAGATCCAAAGGTCACAAACAAAGGGATGCTCTTTGGCAAGAGCACAGTCTATTAGCATAGAATGCGGAAGGTTGGAAGGGAGGGGTGGGAAGGTATGGAGATGCTCCTACATGTACGAAGTGCTATGGATTTATTATCTTATTGACACATGTGAGAGATTGCCAGTGTACTTCTGGGAGGGGATCCACTGCACCACTAAGCTTGTAGGGGAAACATTTCTTCACATCCTTGAGGTTTCCTTCTCTCCATTGCCTCACTTAACCCTAAGAGCACATGCCATATCTAATTGTTGAATTTAGTAAGGGAAAGGGAGAATTCAAAGCCCAATATCTGCCTTTTTCTCTCTCTCAAGAGTGGGTCCCCCCATTTAGAAAAAAGAAATGTCAGTTCATTGGACAGAAAGCAAGATGGTGAATAGAAGTTCGAATTGCATGATTGTTAAGTGGGAAGAGTCAGGGCAAGGATGGAAAGCTACTTTCAGAGGAGAGAAACAAAGGGAAGGAAGCTCTGAGAAGAAAAAGAGAAGTGACAGGAAATCCAAGCAACAGAACTGGAGAGAAAAGCACAAAGCTAGTTGTAGGGCTTGGGTTCCCAGCAAGGGAGAGGAACCAGACACTGCAATCACAAGGTAAGCCCAAGAGTGCTTTCAGTCCCAGCAATAGCTGCAGACCAGCAGTCCTAATTGCAGGAGAAAACTACAGTTCACGTAAACTTTTAAATCCAGTTCAGGGATTTGGTCCGAGATCTTCTCCTTCCTGCATAGCAAGCAATCTTTAGAGAAGAAAGTCAGTGCAGGGCTCAGCACACTCTCAGTGTTATTAACTATCACGAGAGGGGTCCTACTGTCAAGGACCAGACTGCTCTGGGGAGGAAGGGGCCACCAACAGAGCCCACCTCCTTCTCTGCTCACCCATGATCTACCTCTTCCAAGAGCTCAACTGCCTGTTTAGACAGGCCTACTCAAGCTAGTAGATTGAGGTTTGTTCTTAGGAGGTTCAAAAGCTCACAGAAATAAGCCACATTCTAACATTTCACTCATAAATGTTGTATTTTGAGAGTTTGATTTTCCACTTGCTGACTATCTTGACTTCTTCCTCATTTGGTTCTGAATTTGGGAAGGGAGAAGTGGCAGTAGTTTGCAGATCATTCTCTAAGATTTTGACACTTAGTAACATAATCTGTCAGTGCCTTAATTTTCCTGCCTGTAAAATAGTTATATTAATTATAATGCCTCTTTCAGAAACACTCACTGTGTCCATAAATTAGATAATACCTATAAAGTAAGTGATATACACAGATTAACCACACAATAAAAATTAGCAATTATAATTACTGATACTATTGTCATTATTCTTTTGATCATTTGATTGATCATATGACAGATCTATTCACTTTCTGATATTCTATCAGTTCCTGTTCATTCTAAAGTTACTTTGCAAATAAATCTCATCTTAAAGCAAGTCACTCTCTGAGATTCAAAAACAGTAATAAAAATGGTAGAAAGATCACAAAATTTACCTAGGGATTATATATGGGAAAAATATGTTTAGTGCCTAGCACAGTATCTGACATGTAATAAATGCTCAATAAATTATTAGTATTATTACTATCATCATTGTTTTCTTTTGTGTTAGCTTTTTATAGATGTGACCAAAATACCTGACACAAACAACTAAAGAAGGAAAAATTTATTTTGGCTCACAGTTTCATAGGTTTCAGTCCATGCACTGCTGGTTCTGTTGGAGCCTGAGAGGAAAAACAAAATGGCAGAAGGGCATGGCAGACAAAAGCTCAGCTCATGGCAGCCAAGAAGCAGAGAGAGAGAGGAAGAAAGAACGGGTCCAGGGACAAGAACTACTCTTCCAGGGCATACCTAGGGCCTACTTCCTCCAACCATGCCCCACCTCCTACAATTTCCACTGCCAATGGATTAATCCACTGATGAAGTGGATCATGAGTCCTCATGAACCAGTCAATTCGCAAAAGCTCCACCTCTAAACATTGCTGTACCGGGGACCACGCTTTAAATACATGAATCTTTGGGTAATACTTCATATCCAAACCATAACACTTCTATTATTGATCATCTAATTCTTCTCACCTTCCTCCCTGCCTAATCAATTAAGTGTTAACACAGTTTTCTCATGAATTTTTTCTTATACCTAAAGGATTGTTATCTTCATTTAAATCCTCAAAATCAATTTTACATTTGTCTAACTTTAATAAAGTCTAGCATTGGAATTTTTTTCAGTAACAAAATGTAGAATGTTGTTTCAGAGAAAAATAAAAGATAATAATGAATCACGTATCCCTTAGTCTTAAAGACTTTGACAATGTCACATACTAACCGTTACTTTCCGTTAGATTATTGCCACTAACACCCAATACATAATAAACAGAGAAAGAAAAATACATGCAGACCTCAAATATGCAAAAAGCAAAGTAATTCAAAAAGCCAAGTCTCTTCTCTCATTTCATCAAAATAATTTCTCTGAGGACTTGGCATTTTCTAGACAATTTTCACTTGTGCTAAAGGCAACACGGCTTTGTATTTCTTGGTGATAAATAAAAAAAATACAACGACTATTTTCAATCTCAATATGGCCATTATGAGTTATAGCAAATACACAAACATACAAAAAAGGGAAATGTGTTTTTCTGAATTGAATTAAATTAAAGGACATGTATATTTAGCAGTGTTGTAGAAAGTTTGCTAAATCTTCAAAACACAGAAGAGTAAATAAATGTCCTATCAATCATGACTTTAAAAAAAAGATTTGAATTAAAGCTGAAGGTTTTATTAGGATTTTGACAGTATAAACTCATGTTAGTTTTCAATGGTACATGTTTATCATACAAGTTGACTTTTCCACTTAAAGTTACAAAATCTTTAAATAAATCAAAACAACTTCCTGTTATCAATGTAGGAATATTTCCATAGAGTCAACCAGAGTTTCTGAAACTGTGAATACTCTATAGAGGTTTACTTCAGTGAGGAGTTATTTAAAACACATTCTTTCAAAACTCCTTAATAAACAAACTCTATGACAACATGCATTTCAGGAATTCCCTCATCATTATCCTTATAAAGTTTTCACAGAGGTCTATTCTATTCTAATTAGAGTTCTCCAAAAATACAGAATTAACTATATGATATATATATAAATAAATATAAATATATTCATCTGTCTCTCTGTACAGAATTAACTATATATAAATACATATATATTCACATATACACACAATTTTATATATATCTTATGTATAAATATATATATAGAGAGAGAGAGGGAGAGAAACAGATTTATAAGGAGTTGGTTAGCATGATTATAGAGGCTGATTAGTGCTAAGATCTACTATCCACAGGGTTGAATACCAGGAAAGCTAATGTTATAAGCTATAGTCTGAATCCAACAGCCTGAGAAGACCAATGTCTCAAGTCCTGCCAGAGAAATACAATGAGTTCTCTCTTGCTCAGCATTTTGTTCTATTCAGTATACTGGGTGAAGCTCAGACACATGGGGTAGGTAAAGCTGCTTGATGCAGTCTACTGATACAAATGTGATCTCATCTAGAAACTCTCACAGACACACCAAATAAGGTTTAACCAAATATCTAGGCATCCTTTGGACCCATCATTTTGACACATAAAATTAACCATCAAAAATAGACCAAGTAAAGAACAATTTGGCATAAAACTTAATACCTTCATGTACATATTTTTAAAAACATTTTAAGTACAGTAGTGATTAGCTATATCATTACCTTTATTTATTTATTTTGTCCCAGTCATTATTGTCCCTTGAAAGAAAATAATTAACTCATCTCTAATAGTCTATGGGAATTACTTTGTTAAAGAGAACTTTCTGTAGGCAAGAGTAAAAACTATTTGGAAGTAATCCACAATCCCATATTAATTTAAAAAGTAAACAATATAACCTAATTGTCTGGATGGAATTTTTAAAATATTATCTAATAATTTTAAAGTTTATCTTTATGTAAAGAACTCAGACAACTCAATAGTTAAAAAGCAAATTACTCAGTTTAAAAAAATAGGCAAAAGATCTGAATGAACATTTTCTCAAAAGAAGACATACAAATATTCAGCTGGTATTTGAAAATGTTTAAAATCACTAGTCTTCAGAGAAATGATAATCAAAACCACAGCAAATTGTCATCTTACAACTATTGGGATGGATATTATTAAAATGATGAATGTTAAGTGTTGAAAAGGATGTGGAGAGATGGGAATCTCTGGCACCTCATCAGTAGGAATGTAAATTAGTACAAATATTATAAAAAGCAATATTATGAATGTACCCCAAAATCTAAAAATAGAACTACTGTACAATCAAGGTATCCTAATGCTGGGAATATAAAGGAAATGAAAGAAGTATGTTAAAAGACATCTGTTCTCCCATATTCACTGTAGCACTATTCACAATAACCAAAACAGGGAATCCACCTAAGTCTCCACTGACAAATGAATAAAGAAAATGTGATATTTGCTATTGTGTGCTCCTACATAAACACAAACTCACCCAAAAGCTAATATTAGTCAGCTTTCTAAAAGAAGGAAATTCTGTCATTTGCAATAGTTTCACTAATTCCTGTGGTTAAAACTAGGTAATTTCTGTTTTTCTATTTTCTAGTTTTCTCTTTTCTCTGAAAGAAGGAAATTTGGTTCCTTGCAAGGAGATGTCCAGTGTCTCCTCCAGAGGTTCTTCATGCTGAGGAGGATGTAGTCCAAGAAACCAAAGTCTAGAATAATTAGTAAAGAACAAAAAGTAAGAGATCGTTTGGTTGATTGGTTGGTTGGTCGGTTGGTTGGTTGGTTGGTTGGTTTGAGGCTCCTATTGTCTATATCCCTAGGCATTTCTGTGTTGCTGTTTCCTTCAGCTCCAAGATTTGAAGATACAAATAAATGTAGGCAAACATAAAACCCCAGGGGACTCACCACAATATCAGTCCTTGATAAAAGTTAAGAATTTCTGCTTTTAAAATCCCAATTAAGAAATTGAATAACAAGCCAAAAACTAAAAGATAATATTCACACATACAAAAAATACTTGACAAATAAGTTAGGCCCATAATATTTTTAAGGACTCCTATAAATTAATTATAAAAAATAATGACCCAACTGAAAATGTATAAAACATATAAACAGTTTTCAAAATTAGATAAATGGCAAATAGCACCCAAAATGGTGTTTAATGTCATTGTTCATCAAGGAAATGCAAATACTAAAGTGAGATGATATTTTCATACACTAGGATAACTGTGGGCAAAGAACAGCTAGGATTCTCATACATAGTTGATGGGAGTATGAAGTGGTTCAACTACACTGGAAAATAATTTGGCACTTTCACATAACATTAAATATATACTTACACCACCACCCAATATTTCATTCTCAGTTATTCCAAAAAGAAATGAAAACACATATCCATACACAGAAGATATTGTACATCATTGTTTATAGCAGCCAATACTTAGAATTGTAGAAAACAGAAGCAACCCAAATGTCCATCAATAAAAGGTTAAACAAAATATGATATATTCTTATTAGTGGAGGACTATTTGTCAATAAAAATAACTGACTTCTAATACATACAAAAAACTAAAACTAATTGCACAAACATGTTAACCAAAACAAGCAGGAAACCTTTGGTATTTCTCTATATGCAAATTTATCACAATAAAATAGTGTGATTCAATTTTTAAAAATATCTATAATCAAAACCAATAGGAAAAAGCATTTAAAATTGATAATACATAGAATTATGAAAATTGTGATTTTTTAAAATGATTTAAGGAAAAATATAGCAAACATAGCAAATGGCTAATATAATTAATATTTATGAAGATAATATAAAAGTTAGAAAGACACTCAAACTATATAGATAAATGGCAAAAGTTTTAAGTAATTTGTAAAAGAGAAAATGCACATAAGCAAATGTGCTCATTTTCGCCTCTTTTTTCAACTACTCTCTATTTGCTTTCCAAAATATAAACTATTATTCCCAGCTTCCTTTGTAGCTACTGGTGGCCATAGGACATAATTTTCAGATTGTTTTCCCCTTTTCTTCTTCCTGCCTTCTCTCTTCTTTCTCCTGGTAATTATAAATTTATCTGCTCATACAACTGCCATATTGTGAGCACGAGGGAGCAAGAATGAGAGTGAGGGCCAGGATGCTCAGAATGGGAAAGCAAAAACACAGAAAAATCTTGTATTTCTAAGATGTTTGTTGAGCAATTGAATCAATTCCACTCTCAGCACCTGAATCAATGTTTTTTGAGGAAAATAACAATCATATTTGTTTAAACCACAATTACTAAGTCCTGCTATTTTTTACCAAAGATCTTCCTTACCAATACACTAATCAAATTTGAAAAACATGCAATACCAAAGAATAGTAAACATGTAACAAAAATATTTCATTTCTTTACAAAATTAAAACAGCAAATATTTTTAAGAAATAAAACTAATGATTAGGATAAATTGGAATATGCACTGTTTTCATTTACTACCACAGGGAATATAAATTTAAAGCTCTGTTTTGAAGATTACTGTGGTAATATATAAAGACCACAAGTGTTTTTTATAATCTAGTTTATTGTTTCATATGTTATCATTTAATTATGTGGTTATTAGTAATAGTAAATATTATTAACATAGAATTCCACCTACTGTTAGATACTATTCAAGAATAATGGCTTGTTTTTCTTTCAACTTTCAAGGTTCTTGCTTGTGTTTCTCATTGGCAGAATGATACCTATACCCTGCTGATCAGGAATTCTGGGAAATATTTCCAGAGTGAAAAATAAGCCCTGAATTGGGGGAGAAAAAAAGGAAAAAGAAAAAACCCAGTAGGGAATTCATTAAGGGGATTATGGGCACAAATGCAATTCGGAAGACCATGGTTAGACCCCTAATATCCTGAGATACTTCTTAAAATCTAGTATTCCATGACTGAGGAAAGCAGATCCTATCCATCTCTTAGAAAGTCATAAGTTATGAAAAAAAAAAAAAGCCCCAAGAGAACCCTGCTTAACATCGCCTCATCTACCTTAACCCAAACTTAATTGACCAGAATACACATTAAGAAATTGTTATGTATTACATAAATGCTAAATTATTTTACAAGGTTTTTTTTAACAACATGGAAAATGTGTTATAAAATATACATAAGATAGAAATTAAAAAGGCATGAGATAGAAATGTAGAACTTCTAACCCTTCTCTTCCAAGTTCCAGATTATTTGTTTTTACAGCCCCTGGAGTTGACTCACTCCTTCTCAGAGATCATGGCTTTTCTTAAAAACAATCTCTTCTATTATACAACCCCCATCACTACTACCAGGACGATGGAAACTTCATTTAAAAAGGGACGTTGTCTATCTTATTCACTGCTATATTTCTAATACCTAGATTCTTAGTCAATATTAAAAAAATTAGTGGATAAATGAGTGAATTTAAAACAATGAATGAATGAATGGGTTGCTGCTAATGATGGTCTAGCGTAGGAAGGCAACCAATGGGAGAGGGAAATGGTCCTGGCAGAGGTGTTTCTGTGCCCAGTTGAATGGTAATTAATCGTTAACCAGTCAAGAATAGCAACAGGCACCTTTGAGGAAAAACTGGCAACCTTGTAAGAGATTTGGGATGATTGTGGGTTGCAGAGAAACCAATGGGAAGAACGGACTGTGCAGCAGAATTAATAGGAGTCAAAAGAATACATAAAGGTTGAGTGAAGAAAGAGCTTATGGGCTACAATAAGGAATTCAAATTTCTCTAATTTCTGCAGCCTAAAAAATATCCCTTGCATAAATGTCTAAATTGAGAGCTTTTAAATACCAATAATTGCGTTGAACTAGGTAAAAAATAAATAGGGAATGACTTAAGTCATTGGCTTTATGAATAGAAGGCAGGTGTTTAGCTAGAGACAGAATAAAGCAAAAATAATTGGCTTTTCCTCACAAGTTGAACACAAATTACTGAAAAGGGTAAGAAAAGATTATGGCCTAGAAACCTGGTGTCATTATAAGATAAGAAGGGAATAATGAATGATAATAACCACAACTGAACATTCAAATGCTGGCTTCTATTATTTGGGGGCCTATTTTAGAAGCAAGTCTGAGGCATGAAATAATGTCCTCTCCCTTTCTCATACCCAGGTTAGATATTGCTGACCAATTACAAATCACCTTGATGAGCTTGAACAGTGCCACATAATCCTTAACAGAACATCCCAGTGACTGCTGAGGATCATGATCAACATGCCAAGGTTGATCTCTTGGTCATCCTTAGCCTATCAGGTTCCCAGCATAAGAGAGAGTGAGAGAGAGAGAGAGAGAGAGAGAGAGAGAGAGCGCGCATTCATAGAGAGAGAGACAGAGAGAGACCAAGTGCGCACCAAGGTTTCCCATGGTTGAAGAACTCTGGGGCATCCAATGAAGATTTCTAGTAGGAAGTCTGACATATAGGTCTGTGATTCAGGAACACTAGAGGAGCTGTAAATGTAGACTTGTGGATCATGAGTACATGGGTGGGAGCTGAACTAAAAGGTGCAGATGAAATCACAAATGGTTATACAGTGAGAAGAAAGGAGAAGAGAGCGGCCAGAACAGAAATAGAATTTAAGAACTTACCAAGCTGCAACTTAGAAGAGACACTCCTCTAAGTTTGGACTAGAGGTCACCATGTATTGAAGACCAAGGCCCTGGAAAATACAACCAATAAGAAGAGACAATTGTGCATCCAGACCTCCGGAATGAGAACCAGTAACTGCTTTTTTATTTTTTTAGATTTTTATTTATTTATTTTTTAAAATTCATTTAAATGCATTTCAAGTCATAGTACATATATAGAGCTCAATTTTTCCATTTCTCTGGTTGCAAACCAGATAGAGTCACACCATTTGTGTCTTCATACATGCACCTGGGGTAGTGATGAACATCTCATTCAACCGCCTTTACTACACCCATTCCACGTCAATGTTTATAGCAGCACAATTCACAATTGCAAAACTGTGGAAGCTACCGAGATGCCCTCAATAGATGAATGGATAAAGAAACTGTGGTACATATACCCAATGGAATATTATTCAGCAATAAAAGGGGAATGGGTGCAGTAACTGCTTTTTGTTTAAGCTAATTGGCTTTGGGGTTTCTTCCACTAGTACCTGAAAGATACTGGCATTGTTCCTTCTCACCAAGATGTCCTAAGTATCACATAATAAAATCAGTGAAGAAACTAGATGAAGTTCCGTCACATAAAAGATATTCCCTAACTATTATTACCACTTCTTCAATGACCCTTCAAGTTGTGAATTCCAGAGTTTCCATTCATTGCAAGATCATCTTAAACTGGCCATGCAGGAGATACTCAGCATTTTTCACACTCAAACAAATCACTTTCTGTTTAGCCAGAAGATGTTGACCACACTGGAAACAGCTTAAAGGGAGGACCCCATTTTAAGCATTTTATTCATCATACTGACAGAGTCTATTACTGAGAATATCTAGCACATTAAACTGTACTATACATGTTTGTTCAGTGAAGTCCACATCACAAGTTTCTCTGTAGGTGCTGCACACATTACCCATTTAAGACAACATCTCTAGATCTCTGAACAAAACTCTGATATTTCTGCAACCAGACTTGCTAATCCCTCACCCAAATCTGACTGATGCCAATGTTTTCTTATGTTATGCTCAGATTGTCCAGTGTAACTATAAAGATAAACAGTGATAGATGTTAGAAATTGAGTACTTAAAACATGCCTCATGTCTCAATGTCTAAGATCAAACTTAGACATTGCATTTTTCTCACAAAGAAGAGAAATTTTTTATGAAAAACTTGTCTCACCCTTGATTATGCATGCTGTGGAGGTTCAATTTTCCAATCTTGCCACACCTAGTGATTTCCTTCTGCTTATTTGCATTGCTGCTGCTGTGTGTGCTAAAGTCTTCTATGATACATAGCTGGCCAGGTGTAACTGAATTAACTTTATTAAGTCAGATTTGTTCTATTCTCTCATTGGTATTCATTATAATAAAGACCTACACTCTGCGCTAATTTTCAGTTCCCCACATAGTGTATTTCACTGTTATGAGATGAACCTAAGTCCATGTTGGCCAATGAAACACCTGTGCTTCTCTCATGGGTTCCTTGCCTCTTTACCTTGAAATTATTTTTGGATTAACACTGCATTCTGAACATCCTGAACTTCATGTGATATCTAACTTCATGACTTCAACCTTTACTGACCAAATAGGCATATTTGGCATTAACAATGAGTGAAGCTGAGTGGTAAGTAACAATGTCAACAGATTTGTGACACAAAACTAAATGCACCCATGCTCTCTAAGACGCACTGATCAGGATGAGGACAAAAGACACTCTAATCTTTTATCAATGCCCTTCAGAAACATCAGCATGTGTGCATGCATATACTGTTATCTTTTGAAACTAATAAAAATCAGTCACTGAGGAAATGTACTAACATCCATCAAAAGTAGAGCTGTTTGCAGTCTGTGATGCTCACCATGAGCATAGATGTACAGTGAGGAGAAACTGACCAGGCGGAACCCATGGACCATATAATTTTCACAAAAGCCTGGGAAAAAAAAGAATTTTTCATACAATGTGACATTTTATAGAACACATTCAAGTTAGTACTCTCATGAGGGGAAAAGTCCATAAACTAAAAGTTTCTAGCCAAGCATGATTTTGGAAAGAACAGAGAACAGTAAGAAATATTCTATTAGACGTGGTAACATTTATACTAACATGAAATTTGAGTCTGTATTATTGAATAAACAATAATCCAAGGGAGAGCTAAATTTTGTTAGGTTGAAATGACTTTTTACTTTTCCCAGTAAAATGTGAATTATTAAAAAGACTGTGAAATTATTAATGTCTTTATCTGAATGTCAGATAACAAGAAAATTCAGAGATGATATTTTTGAAAATTAATTTCACTTTTATGGAAAATTCACTAGGTACAAATAAAGACTGGATTTATATTTATATCTTCTAACTTACATTTCCTACATTGATTGGAACACAATAGGCTATATGTACTAAATTTGACATGCAGATGTTATGATTGATTAAAGGGCCTAGTTCAGATGCTCACTTTGCCATGAAATCCTACTTTATTCCACCTACCTTACTTCAGAACACACACACACAAATAACCCAGTCATTAAATGAGCAAATGACCTAAATAGACATTTCTCAAAGGAAGAGAAATGACCAACAAATATATAAGAAAATGTTTAACATCATTAGTAATCAGGGAAATACAAATCAAAACTATACAACAATTTCATCAACTTACAATGATATCCATAAAGAATATAAATAATAAATGTTGTGAGGATGTAGAGGAGAAAGAATATATTGTTGCGGGATTGCAAATTAGGATAACCACTATGCAAATGCGTATGGAGATTATTCAAAAGAGTAGGAACATACAACCAGCTACTCATCTGCTCAGAATTTATCCTAAAGAACTGAACTCAGAATAGTTTGGCAGTGCAATTCATAAGAACCAAGTTATGGAACCAGACTAGGTGTCCCTCTGCAGATAAATGGATAAATAAAATATATATATATGTATATATGTATGTATATGCATATATGTGTGTATATATACACATTTATATACATATATATGTATATGTGTGTGTATATACATACACACACACACACACAATGGAGTTTTGCTCAACCATAAAGAAGAATGAAATTATATCATTTTCTCACAAATGGATGGCACTGTAAAACATCATGCTAACTAAAATAAGCCATACTCAGAAAGTCAAGGATAGAATGGTTTTTTTCATATGTGGAAGTTGAACAAAAAAAAGAAAGGGAATTTTAAATAAATAAGGAGTGGGGAGATCTCACAAAAATAGAAGGGAGATCAGTAGAGTAGAAGTTGGGAATCAAGGTCAGCAAGACTCTGACCAATCCTGGCATATGGCACCACTGGTAGAGGAAGGCTAAAGGAACTAAGAGGCTTCACACACTTCCCAAGAGTGACCTCTGAGGAATCTCAGCTGACTCTTAACAGTAGATAAGAGCAAGGTCAGTTTTGACTAACTTGTTCCTAAATACCTGGCAGGAGATTAAAGCCAAAGCACAGACCTACATGGACCTTCAAAAGGAAAAACAATGCTTTTTTTTTCAACTATAACTTAAGATATATACTTGTGGCACCTTACTGAAAATAAGCTGGAGGCTATAAAGGAAGGGTCCTTGTGTGGGACTGAGTGATAATGATCACAAAGGACTCTAGAGTCACAGTTTTATCCTGAGTCAATTTGAGCCTGAATTCATAGGCCTGCAAATCTTCCTAACCTCCTACACAGATAACCTCAATTTATTTTTCAATGATATAATTATGAGTTTCTGTCTTTATGGTTTCCAGAGAGTTGGCTAAAATATTTATTGCTTTTGTGCTAATTATTTACAAAAATGTCACGCTTTGCTGTCTTGTTTATTGTTGTCTTAGCATGATCCCTGCCTTGTCCATTCACCCACCAACTGCCACTGTGTACCTCTAGATTGCCCTGATGCTGAATACTCTTAACTGTCCATGTTCCACCTGATGGAGAACAAGGAATTTGGGTCACTTTCCCCAACCTCACCCTCTTTCAGCAGGAGGCAGCTTGGACATGTCATTGCCCATTTTTCCAAGAAATGGAAAGTAGAAACTTACAGTGGGGAAATGTAACAGTGGTCCACTTTATGCTTTGAATATAGCCCTTGCTGCTCTGCAACTATGACTTATTTTTAAAATAGACACGTTTCTTTCTCTTCCTCTCTCCTTGCTCCTCCCTAATCTCTCCCCATCCCTAATCTCAGAGGAAACAGGACTACCTTTCTTCCCCATCCTAGGCACAGTTACATCCTTATGCACACAACCACCAAAGAAAGGAGGTAACTCAGACTTTGGGGATGAGACTAGAAGATCTCAGAAATGACTGTCTCCCAAATTAACAAGTGAATTATAACTCCAGACAGAGAACACATGGAATATATGAATGACCTCTTTAAAAGCCCCCTGTTCCTGCTGATGGCCAAAATCGCAGACTGTGGGACAGGAGTCCTCCCTCGGCTGCTTTTTTGCTAGCAATGCAATCCTTTTTCCTTTTTCTCAAAAAGAGAGAGAGAGGGAGGAGGAGGAGGAAGAAGAAGAGGAAGAAGAAGAGGAGGAGGAGGAGGAGGAGGAAAAAGGGAAAGAACAAGGGAATAAAATCTACCAAGTTATGCTATATGCATGTATTAATATATCACAATGAATTTCACTTGTATGCAAAATGATAATGCACAAATGGCTTTATAGATATATATGTGTATGTATGTATATATACATATATATTGGGGAGAGAGAGAGATACAGAGACAGAGAGAGATAAAGAGACAAAGACACAGAGGCAGAGAAAGACAGAGAAGTCCAAAAGAATAGAGAAAGGAGAACAGGGAGAGGGAGAAGAGGAGGGAAAAGGGAAGTACTGGAGAACATATCAGAACAAATTATGTTATATATATGTACAAATATATCACAATGACCCTCACTACAACCTTTTTTAAAAGAATGCATATGGCACAGCCTGACTTTCTTCACTGATTATGTTATAGAAATCTGTTTTGAACAGATTATTCTTTCTTCATCTTTGCATTGCTACAGTGTTCTACACACAATAGGTACAGACTCAGCACACAGAGAAATATCAAATCATTGAACAAATAATCCAACAGAGAAATATCAAATCATTGAACAAATAATCCAACTCTGACCTGTTGGTATTTAAATCTCTAAGCTGATTCTCCCAATGCTTCTGAATGATATATCTTAAGAAGGAAACTACTAAATAGAAGAAAAGAGAACACAAGGATTCACCACAGATATCATCCACCTCAGTCATATTATTTTCCACATAAAAAAATTGGGGGCCAGATAAATTTAATCAACTTGTTTCAAGCTACTTCATTGCAGCACCAGAACCAGAACCCAATTCTCTGACTTCTATGTTGGAATATGTATTCTCTTTCATTTGCTTTATATCATTTGCTTTCCTCCCACATGTAATAATTTGCATGGGCTCTATGTGTTCTTTTCTCAAACTCCTTAAATAATCTAGAAACAGAAAAAAGAAAAACAAGGAGAGAATAAACAAATGAGTAATATAAAAATAGAAGCTATTCTGTTGGTGAGTTCTTGTCACTATTCCTTTAAAATATTCTTTTTTAATTATTTTTTCCATAAGAATATGTCTTGTCTCCCCAATAAGTCGAAGACAGGGACTAAGTGATATACTTGTTTCCATCACCAACTCAGCTGACACTAAAGCATGTCTTTACGGATGGTTCTAGGTGCTGAAGGTTATAAATAAATTTCGTAGAAGCCAAATTAAGTATGTATCAAACACATCAGTCAAGAGAAAATTAAAAATTAGAAAAGCCCAGTTTTGAGAAAATTACCCAGAATACAGCCACAGAAAATCTAATTTTTTAAATAAAACACTCGATTTCAGTATTTATGAAAATTTTGACTTTTACTTTCTTCCCCCCATTTTCTTTCTAAATACAAATTTTACATAGCAAAGGGTAGGAGGGAAGATACTATCTTCTTTCTCAGTGCAAAGGACTTCAAAGCATTTAGTTCTGTGCTGAAGAAAAGAGTAATGGGTCAAGAAGACCAAATAAGGTACTAGATGCTTGTGCTTTGACCATCTTCTGACAGGGAGCAACATCTTGGTAAATATTAGCCATTGTTGGAAAGAACACTGTCAAACAAAGTGCAGTCTTACACCTCACAGAACTTAAGTGTTTGTGTATTTTTAACAATATTTGACTTAGAAATAAACCAAAGATAGTATTACTATTTATGTTATGCTTAAAACTAAAAGAAACAGAAACTAAATCTGAAAAAAGAAAACAGATGGTGTATAACTTGATTGAAAAAGAAGAAAAGACATGTGTTTGATTTTATCATTTTATATCCTCTGAGATAATTCTTAATTTTAAAAAAAAAATATCTAAATCTTTAACAAAATCCACATTCCATCCAGGAGAAGGTCAATCTTGTCACCAGGGCAATTATATCATTATGCTCACTGAGTCTTATAAATTTTTTAGCATATGAAATTCTTGCAATTATATACAATTAAAATTTTACATATATACACACAAACACACACAGAGAAATTCCTATGGCCACAGATGCTTCATAAGATATTAAAATAATTAATGATTTGGGTATATTCATTGGCAAAATACATTCTAAAGACAAAGATTTATTTACCACAAAAACTTTAATTATAGAACTGGTCACTAAGTATAGAAATTACATATATTACTGGCAAGAATTTTCTATTATAATTAGTCATTTTAAATGTTGTATTCAATTTTTCTGAAACATTTTGGGCCAAGGAAGCAAAGAAATATGGGGGAATTGTGCCTTTTATCTCTTAATTTCCTTTATAAGGCAAAGCAGAATAACTAAAAGTGAACAAATAAAAATGCCCCATATGTTTTAACTTCAATTTACAAATTCAGTTTTCAAAAAACTAGAATTCCTGGCCAACATGTTTTCAAATCCAATCACTCATCTTTCAAAGCAAACCACTTCTCTAGATGATCTAAAATCTAACAATTTTGCCACTTTCACTGTCAGCAAATGTTTCTACAGAAAGGCTGTGAACATTTACTGAGAGTATTTTTTTCCTAAGTGTATGAAGTTTAAATGACAATGTATTTCAATTTATGGGTAAGTGTTCCATACAGTTTGGTCTGTATAAACCACACATACCACTAGTTAGTATTCTAAACTGCTAGCTTCATTTTCTAGCACAAGTGGACACATTTTTCTCCCACATTAATGCATTTTTAGCGTAGCAATATGGCAACTCCAGGTGGTGTGGTTACCGTAGACAATCACCACTCCCCCATCGAGAATGCCTCCACCCTCAGAGGTGATGATCACCAGACCTGTCATGCCTCCCTGCTTACATCGATGCTGATGGCAGTAATCAGAAATACTTGTAAGTCACAAGGCACATACAGAACTTAGGAGCTTTGTCCATTTGTTAATTATAAAAGCTACTGACACTCTGCTGGCAAGGCTGTGTACACTTTTACACTGTCATCATAATTAAAAAGTTTTAGGATGTGGTATTGTGTTGCAATACCATCCATCAAAGTCCATTTTCTGATATGTGTAGCAGAGGCAATATGTTCCACATAGGTTATTTCTGGAATTGTATTACTTACTGTAATAGAGCCCTGTCATGTAGCTCTATTGCACCAACTTTACCTGTCCTGCTGCAGCTGCCTGGGCTATGTCCACTTTTAAACTCTCCAAAGCATGTCCAAAATAGGGTAAGGGGCCAGGATAGGAATATTTTTAAAGAATATTTTTTTAACCAATGTACACAAATCTAACCTCATTCTCTGGACATAGTTTATAATTTGACTTTGGTTTTCTTTTCCTTTTTTTAAAAAAAAGATATGAATTTTATTAAATAAACCTCACAGTTTATTTAAAACATATGCCTGATATAACTGGCCTTCAAAAGATCAAAACAGTTTGGGTATTTCCTTTCATTAATTACTTAATAACTAAAAAAAGACCTGGGTAATATCAAATGTTTATTTTTTAAGAGAGATGCAATTTCTATTTTATATTGTTCACAACTCTATAAAACATGCTTTAGGCATGAGATAGTTCTCAAGTAAGGAAATTCTTCCTTTACAAAAAAAGGACAAAAGTTGAAAACTGTTTCTTTCATGCATTTGATTCCATGTTATGGTTGCACAGTGTTTCAAGGAAAGAAAGGGGGTTGAAAATGGAAACTGACAAAATGATAAAATAAGTCATTTGGAATTTGACAGAAAAATTAGAGTATCTGTAAGTGATGCTAAAGAAAGCAATGTTTATACTGCAGATGAAACATAACAAGGGGAACTTTCTTTAATTGTAAGGGAAAAAAAATCTCAACTATTGCCAAATTTAATTTCTTTCCCAGAACTTAACTAACTGCATAAGATTTGACATGCTGCATCAGTGCATTATGAAAATCAGTCACAATTACTGTCAAATGCACAATGTTCTGCTCTAAAAAGCTTTGAATTAGACCTATTTCAAAATATACCAAAGAAACTGACCTAGCACATGTTCCTATTGAGGGATATATCATTTGAAATAAATCTTTTATGATCATGTTCTTCATATTTGAGAAGTTAGAGGATGAAACATGTAAATTTGTTCATTTCTAATCAACTGCAATACAAATGGAAATCCCAAAATGAACAAAAAAGAGGCAGAGACAAAAGAATAATTTTAATATGTGAATTTTCCCTTTTTGAAAAGACAGTTAAAATTATAATAATTATTATTGAACAGAAATGCCACAGAATGAATATTGTCCTTTTAAATGTTTTTAACACAAGATATGGGTACAAATACATCTTCAGAATAGATGGATGGATAATTTCTCAAAACCAAAAAGGCCAGCACTTAATAACAAATGATGAAACATGCAATAAGATCAGCAACACAGCATTTATGTCGATGCTTAAATTCTAGATAGGTGAAGCAGCATTTGCTTCTAAAATCAAGTCAAAATACTGGTTTTCTGTTATTTTTCTAATGTTCAATTAAAACTATGTGATTTTATTACATGTATTTCCACCCTACTATCCTAAATTTTCCATCTTTAATTGAAAGTTTCTAGGGGTACCTTACTAATTCCTTGAGGTCCATTCTCTAACTAGAATGTTTCATCTGCCAGGATAAGTGCGGAAAGACATAATCACTTTAAAAAGCATTATAACTGAAAATTAGAGTGTCTGTTATTCATACTAATAGAATTGCTAGCTCAGATGACTTTAAACTCCATTATCATAGCCTCCGAAGAGTTCACAATTCCAGGGAGGAAGCCAAATCTTAAAAATATACATCCTGGAGAGTACTTGACAGTACAACCTTTGTGAAATTATAGAAGAAAGAATTACAATCACTTTTTCAGAATGTCATGGTTCAAAAAAAAAAAAAGATATGACGGGGGATAGATTGCTCCAGAGGCTTGGAAGATGACATTGACTTTCTCACGTGCATATCAACTCATCAGAGAGCAAAAGTCATTCCTATCTGAAAGCAGCTGAATTGACCTTTGTGCTGTCGTCCATTTCTGTGGCCTCCACCACATCATAAAAATTTTCACTGATTAGGACCTTTATTTGCAGACAGATGGCAGGAGTAGGAGTAAATAATAAACACATACACACACACACATACACACCATCCTTGAACTATCTGCCTCTAATAGATAAAATTCTCTAGGCAAAGAACTACTGCCATAAACTCGTGTGTTCCAGTGTTTTCCTACATTTTAAGTCAGTGTGTTTATGTAAACCTCTGAAGTCTCTAAAGACTGGAATCCTTTCTAGATAGGACTGTCTGGAATCCATCCACAAACTCACAAATGTTAGGCATTTAGCAAATGGATTTTGAAGATGGTGATGGTAACTCTTTTAAGAAATCATTCCTAACTCATGAAGTAATCTTCATGAATCTTCACATAGATGGTTGATTTTCATGAATGATTCATTTTATTAAAAATGAAGCTTCTATTATGACTTTCTTGCAAGGTCAGGAGCAGTTAAAATAAGCAATGGAAGGAAAGAGTCTTTGGGCCACTATCAAGGTGGAAACTCTGTGAACACTCACAAAGCTAAGACACAATTCAAATAAGACACATTTTAGGCATAATCTTTATAGTCAGCCACCCAGAGAGTTACAAAGAAGCTAGTATATTATTCTTTTGCCTTCTGTTTTTTTTTTTTTTTTATCTAGAACTTTGATCCATCTTCTGATTCCTCTGATGAAATAGTGGGGCTGGATCTATAATTCAGAAACAACTACATCTGTCCCAAAAAGCATAGGTAAGAACCGCTGACAAAGGAAGAGCAACATACACGTATAATTCTTAGGGCACTGACAAGGTAGGTAGCCTCATTGACTTTTTCCATTAAGGATTCTGGAAGAGAAGAGTGTATAGAATCCTTATTTATAATAAGGTACACAAATGCACCCTATATATATGGTTGAAGTCCTTGATTAGTACCTGATTAGAATATAAAAATTATAGCATCATAAGGTAGTAGACTTTATAATTTCTCAGATCCCTAATACAGTGCCACACAAATCATATATCCTAAGTCCAGGCCAAGAAATGCTTCCTAATGTATTTATCCATTATTGCTTCACATACCATTGAGGCAGACACAGCAGTGTTGCCTATCATTTGGAGAGTTTGACACAGAATTGTGAAAGGAATCCTTCCACTTTGGGTAAGCCTCATTGTTACACTGTCTAGTTACAGAACACAAAATGCACAGATGGTCTAATTCAAAATTTCTTAACCTGGATTGGTTTCAGGGTACCCATGAATGCATTAAATTTTATACAAAACCTTGTCCCTATATGTAGTTCGTTTTTCTGGCTAGAAACTCTCAGATTTTAAACAGAATCAAGCTCCTAAACTCTCAGATTTTAAACAGAATCAAGCCCCTAAACATGTATCAGTAAGAGAACTGATACATCCTAATAGACTCAGCATTCATTCCTACAAATGTTTTCTAAGGTTTCCTTCCCTTAAAGTATCTCTTTTACACCAAGGGGAATCCAAGACAAATGTGACAGCTGCATCTCTCCCAGGGGTTTACAGCCTAGCAGAGAGAAGAGAAAAATCCAAAAATGACCACAAACAAGATAATAAATGAGTTTTATGTGAGTGGTACAAATAAATGCCCCATGAAATTTCAGAACAGGGACATCCTTTTCTTGGAGGCACTTAAGCAATGAGGCTAAGGCTTGACATTGGATAAGCTATCTATAGGCAGAAACAGATAATGACAACAGAGATGATTGTTACTCAGACTCTCAAGAATGAAATAATCAAAGTAGGGAGGTTGGAAAGAAATAACTTTGAGAATTGAAAATATGCTCAAAGAAATCTGACTATAGCTTTCATAACATGGGAGTGGAAAATAGATTTGGACATCTAGGTGGCAGCTTTGAATTACAAGAGGAAAACTTTGGACTTTAATATGCAAAACAAGAGAAGTCATGAAAGGATTTTAAGACAGGACAGTGGCATTATCTAAGCAATGTTTTAGAAAGAATGACATTCAGCAAATCCGTACAATGTATCGTTGGAGAAACGAGTTCAGAAAAATACCAATAGAAACTATTGATACAGATGCCATTGACAGAAAGGGATGATAAGGCAGGATTTATGATCAAGACATCAGCAGGACTAAATGACTAATGAGGTCTCTGCCATAAAATAGGTTTAACAATGAGTAATTACATCATAGTTTAAGTATTAAAATAAGTATATTAGTCAATTGTTGTGACAAAATACCTGAGGAAATCAACTTAAAGGAGAAATGATTTATTTTGACTCAACAGTTTCAGAGGTTTCAGTCCATGGCCATTTGGCTCTATTAGTTCTGGGCCTAAACTGATGGAGTACAACATGGTGGGGAGTGTATACTGGAGCAAGGCTGCTCACATTATAGCAGCCAAGAAAGAGAGAAAGGGGAGGGGTAAGAACATAATAGACCTTCAAGTTCATTCCCCCAGTGACACTTCCTAAGAATAGACTCTACCTCCTAAAGTTTCTACTACCTCCTAATAGCTCATTAAATTATGAACCCATAAATAAGTAAATCTACTCATGAAACTAAAACCCTTGTGATTCTATCACCCTCTCCCAAAGGCCTCACCTCTAAACACTGCTGAACATGGGACCAAGCCTTCAACACATGAGCTTCAGGTGGATATTTAAGATTCAAACCATAACAGTAATTGATTTAAAAAAAACTGAAGGGACTGGGAGAAGCCGCAGAGGGCTCAGATCCTCCCTCAGGAAACTCCACGGGTGTCTAGCCAATGGGAGACCAGGGACTACTAGCCGCTGGGGAGCCCAAACTCAGGGTAAGAGTCCCCACAGAGACCCTAGCGTGAGGCAGCCCCACACAAGGGCAGCCTGGGCCCGCCCCAGTTCTGCTTCAGAGTTCCTGTGGACTGGCAAGAGCCACAGAGGGCCCTGATCTACCCTCAGGAAACTCCACGGTTGTCCAGCCAAAGGGAGACCAGGGACTGCTACCTCTAGCCACTGGGGAGCCCAAGTTCAGGTCAAGAGTTGCTCCAGAGACACCAGCGTGAGCCAACTCTGCCCCAGTTCTGCTCCAGAGTTCCTGTGGACAGGCAGGAGCCACAGAGGGCCTAGATCCACCCTCAGGAAACTCCATGGGTGTCCAGTCAATGGGAGACCAGGGGCTGCTGGCTGCTAGCCACAGAGGAAGGCACATGCAGAGTGAGAGTGACTTGCAGAGATCCCAGCGTGAAGAGGCCCCACCCAAGTGTGCTCTGGGCCCGCCTCAGTTAGACTCCAGAGTTCCTGAGGTCAGGCCAGACAGGAGGCCCAAAACCACCCTTAGGGAATGCCAGGGGTGCCCAGTTAAAAGCATACCAGAGCCTGCTAGCCTCCAGCCCCAGGGGAGCTCACACTCACTATAAGGGTTGCACACAGACTCTCCTGATTGTGACCCTGCCTAAGTGAGACCTGGGCCCGCCTCCAGTTCTGCTCCAGAGTTCCTGTTTACCAGCAGGAGTGCAAAAGAGGGGCAAAACAGTCCTCAGGGGCTGCCTCAAGAGCTCAGCCAAGGCCACTCCCACTGCCCTCTAGCCAAGGCCACTCCCACTGCCACTCCCACTACCTCTGCCACCAACTTTAGTGACAGTAGTGCCCATCTGGGGATACTGGGAGAAAAGAAGTAGCTCCAAGGTGAGACACAGGTAATCTGGAGTGTCAATACAAAATTATAAGATAGAAGCCGCAATACCTCAGATTGGTATTTCAAGAAAGGAAGATACACAATCAACATGAAAAAAACAAGGAAAGAAAGTATCCCAAATAAACCTGGATACCACTATAACAGAATCCATTCATAGCACAGTTGTTGAAATGTCAGAGAAAGAATTCAGAATGTACATAATTAAAATGATCAGTGAACTAAAGAATGACATAAATGAACAATTACAGGCAAAAATTGATCAATCCAACAAAGAAATAGGTGAGCAAATAAAGGCAACTATTGATCATTGTAACAAAGAGATAAGAGAACAATTACAAGTAGCAAAAGATTACTTTAAGAAAGAGTTAGAGATTGTGAAAAAAAAAAACAATTAGAAATACTTGAAATGAAAGAAACAATAAATCAAATAAAAAACTCAATAGAAAGCATCACCAGTAGACTAGATCACCTGGAAGAGAGAACCTCAGATAATGAAGACAAGATATACAATCTTGAAAATAAACTTGACTATACAGTGAAGATGGTCAAAAAATCATGAACAGAACATACAAGAAATATTGGACAGCATCAAAAGACCAAACTAAGATTTACTGGGATAGAAGAAGGCACAGAATTTCAAACCAAAGGAATGCACAATCTCTTCAATGAAGTAATATCAGAAAATTTCCCAAACATGAAAAATGAAATGGAAAATCAAATACAAGAGGCTTACAGGACACCAAACATACAAAATTTCAACAGATCTACACCAAGGCACATTATAATGAAAATGCCCAACATACAGAATAAGGATAGAATTTTAAAGGCCACAAGAGAGAAGAACCAGATTACATACAAGGGGAGATCAATTCATATCGCAGATTTTTCAACCCAGACCCTAAAAGCCAGGAGATCATGGAATAGCATATTCTAAGCCCTGAAAGACAATGGATGCCAACCGAGAATCCTATATCCAGCAAAACTGAGCTTCAGATTTGATGATGAAATAAAAACCTTCCATGATAAATGAAAGTTAAAAGAATTTACAGCAAGAAAGCCTGACTACACAGCATTCTTGGCAAAATATTCCATGAGGAGAAAATGATAACCAACAATGAAAATTTACAAAGAGAGGAACTACACTAAAAGAAAGACCATTCAAAAGAGAAAACAACTCAAGGTAAAAACCAAAAACAAACCAAAATGACCAGAATTACAAATCATATTTTAATAATCACCCTGAATGTAATGGTCTAAATGCACCAATTAAAAGACATAGACTGACAGATTGGATTAAAAAAAAGACCCAACAATATGCTGTCTTCAAGAGACTCATCTCACAGGAAAAGACATCCACAGACTGAAAGTGAAAGGGTGGGAAAAAACATATCACTCACATGGACCCTGCAAACAAGCAGGAGTTTCCATCCTCATATCAAATAAAGTGGACTTCAAACCAAAGATGGTGAAAAGAGATAAAGAAGGTCATTCCATACTTCTTAAGGGAATCATACATCAACAAGACATAACAATCATAAATATCTATGCCCCAAATAATGGGGCTTCTATGTATATCAAACAAATCCTTCTCAAACACAAGAATCAGATAGACCACAACACAGTAATACTTGGAGACTTTAACACAGCGCTCTCACCATTGGATAGATCTTCCAAACAAAAACTTAATAAAGAAACCATAGATCTTAATGAAACTATCAATAATTTAGACATAACAGACATATATAGAGTGTTCCATCCATCGATGAGCAAATATACATTTTTCTCAACTGCACATGGATCCTTTTCCAAAATAGATCATCTGTTATGTCACAAAGCCAGT
Organism: Geosciurus inauris; assembly: GCA_004024805.1. Taxonomy (NCBI): domain Eukaryota; kingdom Metazoa; phylum Chordata; class Mammalia; order Rodentia; family Sciuridae; genus Geosciurus; species Geosciurus inauris. Next base: position 2,005 of record PVHX01005039.1, on the reverse strand, counting down.
CTTAGAAAATACAAAAAAACAGAGATTCTACCCTGCATCCTATCTGACCACAATGAATAAAATCACAAATCAATGACAGATTAAAAAACAGAAACTACTCCATCACCTGGAAACTAAATAATATGCTATTGAATGATGCATGGATAACAGAAGACATCAAGGAAGAGATTAAAAAAAATCCTTAGAGGCAAATGAAAACTCCAATACAACATATCAAAATCTCTGGGATGCCATAAAGGCGGTGCTAAGAGGAAAGTTCATAGCACTAAACTCATTCATTAGAAGAAGTAAAAGTCAACAAATAAATGAATTGACTCTTCATCTCAAAGCCTTAGAAAAGGAAGAACAAATTAATACCAAAAGAAGTAGAAGACAGGAAAAAATCAAAATTAGGGCTGAAATCAATGAAATAGAAACAAAAGAAACAATTTAAAAAATTGACAAAACAAAAAGCTGGTTCTTTGAAAAAAATAAACAAAATTGACAAACCCTCAGCCACCCTAACGAAAAGGAGGAGGGAGAAAACCCAAATTACTAAAATTCGTGATGAAAAAGGAAATATCACAACAGACATTACTCAAATACAAAGGATAATTAGAAACTATTTTGAAAATTTATACTCCAGTAAAATAGAAAACCCTGAAGACACTGACAAATCTCTTGAGGCATATAACCTACCCAAACTGAACCAAAAGGACATACACAACTTAAACAGATCAATTTCAAGCAAGGAAATAGACGAGGCCATCAAGAGTCTTCCAACCAAGAAAAGCCCAGGTCCAGATGGATTCTCAGTTGAGTTCTACAAGACCTTCAAAGAAGAACTGATAGCAATTCTCCTCAAACTATTTCATGAAATAGAAAAGGAGGGAACCCTTCCAAACTCATTCTATGAGGCAAGTACCACCCTGATTCCAAAACCAGACAGAGACACATCAAAGAAAGAAAACTTCAGACCAATATACCTGATGAATACAGACGCAAAAATTCTCAATAAAATTCTGGCAAATCGCATACAAAAACATATCAAAAAAATAGTGCACCATGATCAAGTGGGGTTCATTCCAGGGATGCAAGGTTGGTTCAACATATGGAAATCAATTAACGTAATACATCACATCAATAGACTTAAAGATAAGAATCATATGACTTTGTCAATTGATGCAGAGAAGGCATTTGACAAAATACAACACCCTTTTATGCTCAAAACACTAGAAAAACTTGAGATAGTAGGAACATTCCTCAACTTTGTAAAAGCTATCTATGCTAAACCCAAGGCCAACATCATCCTAAATGGAGAAAAGTTGGAATCATTTCCTCTGAAAACAGGAACTAGACAGGGATGCCCTCTCTCACCACTGCTATTCAACATAGTCCTTGAAACACTAGCCAGAGCAATTAGACAGACGAAAGAAATTAAAGGGAATCGGAAAAGAAGAACTCAAACTATCATTATTTGCGGATGACATGATTCTATACTTAGAGGATCCAAAAAATTCTACCAGAAAAGTTTTAGAATTAATAAATGATTTCAGCAAAGTAGCAGGATATAAAATTAACACCACAAATCAATTGCATTTCTATATATCAGTGATAAACCCTCTGAAAGAGAAATTAGGAAAACTATCCCATTCACAATAGCCTCAAAAAAAATAAAATACCTCGGAATCAATTTAACAAAAGAGGTGAAAAGACCTCTACAATGCAAACTACAGGAAAGAAATTGAAGAAGATGTTAGAAGATGGAATAATCTCCCATGCTCCTGGATAGGCAGAATCAACATTGTCAAAATGGCCATACTTCCCAAAGCACTGTATAGATTCAATGCAATCCCAATTAAAATCCCAAGGTCATTCCTTATAGAAATAGAAAAGGCAATCATGAAATTCATTTGGAAGAATAAGAGACCCAGAATAGCCAAAGCAATCTTTAGCAAGAAGAGTGGAGCAGGAGGCATCATAATACCAGACCTCAGATTATACTACAAAGCTATATTAACAAAAA